>ML136798.1:0-34762 GCA_003999625.1 Oryzias javanicus
ACTTATGGCGAACGAGCATTCTGTATAGTACTTGAACGTATCACTCATGGACAAATTTGAGAGAGAAAAAAGAGTCTCACGGTAGAATCGTGCATATCTGAATGTGTTTGTGTGTGTGTAAGAGGTGAATTCATGTGTATTTTAAAAGATTTTTGTGTGTAATTTAGTTTCAAGCTGTTGTAATTTTAATTTGTGCATGTGTACACTGTATTTTTTTTTTACTTTTGTAACTCATATAATACGTTTTGTGCAAATCAAGAATTACGCACGCATAAATCAGAGTGAGCCTATTTTCTCTCCATAGTCATCAACACTTAGAAGTCAGTCTGCTGTTCCATAAGTTTAATAAAGTCTAAAAGTAAAAATGTACTTAACTTTCAGAGATTAGTACGCTCTAAAGGTGGCCTCATTCCTAAGCTAACAGGAGCATATCTGAGAGAGCGATGACTACCACATCTGATGCAGCAACTACACGTGTTCAATGTTTTGACATACAATTGTATTCTGTGCGTGCCATTGATGAGTGAGGAACTGAATGAAATGTAAAGCTTTATGACACAGGGTTACGGTGCCTCCAAATGTCAAGCGGGTCCAGTTTGTCCAGAACAGTTGTAGTTATTCTTGCCTTGTTAGATTGACTCTTTAGGCATGGATGCCTGTCCATAAGGGAGCAGAGCTTACAATGAAAATCTCCCTCTAGCAATACATTTGGAGAGTGCATCTGTACAAGTTTACCAAGAGGTAAGGCAAAAAAATCTTCATCATACAGGTCGGGGCATTAAATGCTTCCCAATATTTTATTTTTTAAACTGTCATTTGAATTGTGCATTTTCATTTTGAATTCTAGATTGCAAAATACCTTTTAATATTGTCAGAGGAATTTGCTAATTGAATTATCGATTGACAATTGCATATCCTTTTGAATTCTGGCTGAAAAAAACATCGACATATTTTCTGCAGATGATAGGATCAAACCCGATGCTGCTCTCAGTCCAGACGGTGAGCATGTGTGACCACACGCTCATCTTCTACCTCGTATGCAGGTCCAGCAGTCCTCTCTGCGGTTGTGCTTCTTCAGTTCTTCCGGGCTCACTTCTATCAGGCGGCCCCTCAGTCCCGTCAGGTCTGTTCCACTCTTTGCAAACCGGATCCAGTCCATCAGGCTGTGCCCGGGCTTCAACACCACCTGTAACCCACGACAAACAAGCCGTGACGGGGACGGCAGAACCGCCTGCACACACCGCGCAGAACTTCCCATTTCCTCACCTTGTTTCTCCCTGAGCCGGACGGCTCAGACCGGGAGACCCTCTGCTGAGAGCCGGAGGCCGGGAACGACTGGGTCGGGACGTTCAGCATGGTGCCGACCCAGCGGAGGCAGCCCGAACCTTTCACCGAACCTGCGGAACCAGCGGAACTTCACAATGACGAAACGTCTGGTCAAGCTAGTCTGAAGCCAGCAGAGGAAGCAGACCGGAAGAGTTTACTGTCCGTCTCTTCAGCGGGAAAACATCACCTTTTCGCTGTGTTGAAGCGCCTCAGGAGTGGTTCCGATCATTGCCTCTGTGTAGTCTTCTTCTGTGGTGTCTGACAGAGCTGGTACACAAATGTTGTTGTTGCCACCTAAAGGTGACCCTAAGAAATGCAATCTCTTCTGAATTCATAACATTTCCGGAGAAAATTACGGAGAGAAAATAGACTCACCCGAACTGTGCCTGCATTTTCTTGATTTTTGACTCATACAATACATTTTGTCCATGACTACAACAATTACAAATAAAAAAAAACTCAAAATACAATTTACACATGCACAACTTATAATTACAATTTGAAACTTGTTATAGATGCAAATCTATACATGCAAACTCACAAATCGCTTGTTGCGCACACGCAAAAGCGCAGTTACTGTCAAATCTAATGAGACTTCACGTCTCCAAGACTCATGCATAAATGATGCATTTAAATCATTCACTGTATAAGTAGGAACTGGACATAATAAGTGTTGAGTAGGGGTTTGCCAAATCCCCAAATACATCCTGTACGGTGAGCTGAAATTAGGGAAGAGGAGCGCCGGACGTCCAAAGCTGCGCTACAAAGACGTTATCAAAAGAGACATGAAGGCTGTTGGCATCGATGCCAATCCCTGGGAAAACATTGCAGCCAACTGCTCGGCATGGAAAAGTACCCTGACTCTGAAAGCAGGGGAGGAGAAGATGATGGACGCCGCAGCAGAAAAGCGAGCGAGTAGCAAGAACTGCCAGGAGCGCCAGCACTCCACCACACCAGACACCTCACCACAGACGACGCTGCTCCAGCCGGGCAGCCAATCAGGATTAGGACATTACACCCATGGTCATCCCTGACCGACGGAGGCCTATTATTGGTGTTAGGGACGGCCTGAAACAAGCGAGTTAGCACCCCCAGGTGGAGCAAGCGCCCCTGTTAGAAAGGTGTGTGATGAAGAATGGGAGGGATAAGCATATTCTTCAGTGTGCGCGAAAGAAATGATTTTGATATGAGTGGGTTGCTAACCACGAATATACTGCAACACCACAAACAACCGCGATATTTCTCTGGGCTTTACTTTAAACATTGCCTTGATGACAAAACAAGAGGGGTGGTGATCAGTCTCTCCCTCATTCTCACTCAGGGTGCAGGAAGAAGTGAAACACAACAGGCCAAAATAACAAATGGAAACAGTTTTAAACGGTCAGACAACAAAACACATAAATGAAAACTCAAACTTAAACCCAATTCTAACCAGACAGGCAAAAGAAATGGTTACCCACAATTCCTTGCGCTGCCAGCTCTGACAGCAAGCCCAACAAGCCTGCAAACCATCACTACAATATACACGGTTTTTAGGTTTCGTTTTGATCACGTGGTCAGACAACCTCTGGAGCATTTAAAAATGCTGGTTAAGGTTAGGATTACGTTGACGGTTCTAAAAGCAAATTGTAGGTTTCTGCGGCTGTTTCTGATGCTCACGTGTCCACCAGGGGGTGTGTCAAATGTGGAAAAGACATTTAAACACATTCAGGACCGTGCAGGACTTCAAAAATTACGTAGTCCAGCTACAAAAGAAAGAAAGAAATAAAATATCAAAATAAAAGTAGTTTTAAGCTTTATTTTCTGTCTTTTCCTGTTTTTTTCTGGTTAGTCATTACTTTAACCTTAATATTTTCAATTTTTTTAACCAGTTAACTGGAGATTTTAACTGTTAAAGTGGATTAGTTGTGAGCCTGTGTGCATGAAGTTTATTATTTTGTTTCATCATGTTGGGTTCTATGCTTAGGCAATAGTATATTCATAAATCTGTTGGTAGTTTTGAAGATTAATATTAACCATAAACAACTACTCGATGGTGACAAAACATAATGTAACCAGTCTAAAAATGTACCAATCATAGGATTGAAGACGGCAACCATTAGCTAATTTTTTCTTGGGTGTGTGTGTGTGTGTGTGTGTCTGGGGAGGCTCTCGCCCGGTGAGTCATTCAGTGTAGAACCGCCCTTGGGTACCGGTCGAAATGTTAATTTTCATGCACTTTGATGTTTAACCTGCAGGTGTACGGTGTAACTTTGGTAAATTTATGGAGTGAAGTTTTCAAATGAACGTAAATACTTTCTGCTAATGTTAATTTAAAGCAATTCTTCATGCAAAAATGTAGGATTTGATGTCTGAACTTAAACAAACATGTAATTAAAATAAAGTACATTAATTCACTGTAAAATAGGGAGGTTGCTAGTTAACTGAAGCATTTAAAATTATATAAATTATTCTTGATTAAAGTTGTTTATTGCTATTCTGTAATAGAATTTGCGATTATTTATTGCCATTATTATGTGTTTTAGGGTTTTTACCTGTTGACTGTTGACTGACCAAATGGAAAATGAATAAAGATTGGAGAAATAATCTCAAGTGACAGTCTGAGTAGATCAGTTTTCAGTTTTGGATGCTCAGCCCTTTTCAAATGTGGGAAAAGTGCACAACAAAATTAGGAAACCTTGACAGAGGCTGTAAAATGTTATATTCATCATCCTTTGGTGTGAATTTCCTTTGGAGGTAGATAGCTGTCACCGTTTGAATTATGTAATTTTTGTTCTGCTGCTAACAGTAATTCTGCACTACATGGTAACACTGCTGATCATGTTTACTATTGTTAACATTGAATTTTACAGATAAATCCAATTAAATGGGTGTTGATACTCGTCAAAGACAGTATTACTGATTCAGAAATGTTGCACAAAACTGTCTATGATTTTTTTGCACAAAATAAGAAAAAAGTTGTTTATTATGATTGTGTTTAAGATAAAAAAAGATACTTTTTTCCCCAAAAGTATTTGTTTTTCTATAAAATGTTAGTCATTAGAGAGGATTTTTACCAATTATCGCAGTTTTGGGATATTATCGATATCGTGAGCCATGTATCGCATCGTGTCGTGAGGTACCCAGTGACTCCCAGCCCTAATGTCTATACTGTTATTATTATTTTCATTACAGTCATTATTTATCTCATCATCCACTATATTGTGCCACGTTGACTGCATTATTTATTTACACGTTGAAACAGTTTTTAATATTAACAAAAAAAAGACCAGGTTAGTTGTATAAATATTAATCCAATAATGGAAAAAGCAAAAAACAAACAAGCAACCCACCTGATACTAAAGTTTTCAGAAAGGCAAAGAGCCCATTTCCTTCTTCCACTTGGTTCCAGTCATCATCATCTTCTGTGTGGCTTTGGTTTCTTCCTGACAACATGTTCTCTTGGATCTCTGTGCAGTAAAGCTCCAACATGGCAGTGGACAGGTGGCTTCCAAACCACTAATCTTCTAAGAAGGATTATTGTCTGAGGGTTGACTCTTTCAAAATAAACGTCTATGTCAATACATTTCAAGCTTGTCATAAACTTGGCCAAAATATGCTGTTTTGTTGTGATACACACAAAATACAAAAGTATAATATAAATAGTTAAATGCACCACAAGTTGCACAGTGGAGCCTGAGAACAAAGAAAACAGAATTTATGTGTCCAGCAACAAAAAATTTGAAATCCAGTCCAAGACACAGTGTAGGTACCACACATGCTCGGCCTGCAAGATCGGCTCGGGGGGCAGCAGCTTGATGACGTGTAAGATTGCGATTGGTCTGGACCTTTAGGCCACCTGTCAGGACTCAGCCTGTCATTTACTCCTTCGACCAACATAGGGAGCTCTCTCTCTTTTTTATTGTAAACTTTATTGAACAAAATGCAAGTATACAACATGAAGAACTAGATTTGCAATTCCCTGAAGAAATTGCGTCTGATTGCTGAAAGCAAGACCGATCTAAAACATTGTTCACAAAGAAGTAAAAGGTAGTGCTTAAGACAAATACACTTTGAGAAGAGGGCCTATACACTTTTGTGCTCCAACTCACCACTAGGTGGCACAGAAGAGCCCTTTTAATAGTATGTTATACAAGTCCCCTCCTACAATATCTGCGTTGAATTTAATGTAGCAAGATTGAGTAGTTTTTGAGCTAGAGGCTTAAACACATTTGCCTAAATTATAGCGCCACCTATTGGAATATTTTCATAATTCTTTTAATACTTCTTTATCACTGTAGGATGAAGTTATGTTTCAAAATTTGTAAAGTTCTGACAATCCTTATAGGATTTAGAGCATGTTAAAATCTGTGACCACACCCACCTCATTAGCATTACGATTATATCAAGAACAGAAGGAATTTGGCCAAATGAGTGGTACCATTGAATTCACGGCGCTCTGGCACTCCGCGTAGCTAGGAATCGAACCGGGGACTTCTTACTGTGAGGCAAGAGCGCAAACCACTGCACCACAGGACCTACAGGGTCACAAAGGTTTTTATGTATTTAAAATCCTCTCCGACTAAACAAGTTCTTGTCCAGTAGGTTTTTAAAAGAACATTACCACTCCCTCCAATGAAAGAGTCCTGAAGATCATCTTCAGCTATCAGCTTTAGGCATTTTCAGCTAACAGCTTTATCATCTTTACTTTAATTGTCTTTTTGGAAATTGGCTTACAGGGAAAGTGTAATTAAATATAAAGTGTAAAAATGTTTATAGAACAATGCAGCAGATGTTTTGTGAGCTACTGCTAGCTTAAAAATCCTAGAAAGAGAAATAATACAATCATTCAGCAAAACACTTTTGGTAACAACAGCCTTCAAATTGATATTGCTGTTAGTGATTTAATGCTCCAAGGTTAAAGTTACAACCGCAGTGACCAAAATCTAGTTTTTTTCTGGGAAAAAAAAAAAAAAAAAATCAAAACAAATTATTTTTACTCGAGAAATTATTACGAATTTTTACCAAATAATTCCCAATGATTTTCAAAAGTGAAACATGTACAACTCTGTTTAAAATTAAAATTTTAATATTATGCCTTCCTATTGACTGAAACTTTACTGTATGTCATCACAGTTTCGCTTTAAAAATCCGAATCACCTGTGTGAAGTCAGTCACTTTACATGCAGATATTGTGGTGTAACTGTAGCATCTCTGAATCCCGCCTTTATATATCGTGACTTTAATAAAAGAAAACAACTATAAATAAAAAACACTAAGGAAAACTTTAATATTTTTAACACTGCAGCTGAGCTGCTGCTAGCTTAAAAATCCTAGAAAGAGAAATAATACAATCATTCAGCAGAAAACTTTTGGTAACAACAGCCTTCAAATTGATGTTGCTATTTGTGGTTTGATGCCCCAAGGTTAAAATCACAACCCCAGTGACCAAAATCTAGTATTTGGAGAGGGATCTTGTTGCAGGCTGTCATTGCAGTTTGACGTGTCATGGCCGACGGACAGAGTGCATTCTGACTAGTAGTTGGCGGTAATGCGCCTCAAAGTTGGTTGCCAGCCGCCGTAAACCCAGAAGCAGACGAGCTAATTTGAAGACAGTATGACTATTTAAAGGACTAGATGTAACACTTATTGCATGTACTCTGTACTACTGTACAATTGCTGATGTTTCTGATGCCCTAGCTGGGACTCCAACCGGGGACGTCTTACTGTGAGGCAAGAGCGCTAACCACTGCTCTACCGTTCAGCACCTACAGGGTCAGAAAGGTTTTTATGTCTTTAAAATCCTCTCCGACTAAACAAGTTCTGGTCCAGTAGGTTTTTAAAAGAACATTACCACTCCCTCCAATGAAAGAGTCCTGAAGATCATCTTCAGCTTTCAGCTTTAGCATCTTCAGCTATCAGCTTTAGGTAACAGTAGTGCCTCAAAGGTCAAGTTACCCATGGCTCTTGTAAACAGAATTTCTGTATGCAAGCTTGAAGAAATGTTGGTCAAGCAGTATAATCATGATTTCAATGAAAGAGTCATAATAAAGGAAAATGGAATGTCCAGAAAAGATCTCAAGTTTATGGAAATGATGACTCAAATGACTCAACAGTTCTTCAAGAAGGAAGATATTGTTTGAGATTACCATTTGAAACCAAGGAGAATTCTCTGCCTAATAACATTGCAGTGGCAAAACAAAGAATTCAAGGACTAAGGAAGAGATTTCTGAACAATACAAAGTTACACCAGGAGTACACTGAGTATATGAAAATGCTACTCAGTAAGGACTACGCAGAACAAGTACCAGAGCAACAACTATCTGGCATTAAAGGAAAAGTGTGGTATATTCCCCACCATGGAGTTCACCATCCAAGGAAAGGATCCCTCCGTGTGGTGTTTGATTGTGGAGCCACATTTCAAGGTGAATCCTTAAAATGATAAACTGTTGCCTGGCCAAATCTCACCAGCTCATTTACTGGGTGTCCTGCTTCGTTTTAGAATTGAACCAATAGCATTTGTTGGTGACATTCAAGCCATGTTCCAACAAGTCAAAGTTGCGGAAGAAGATAGAGATTTTCTATGCTTTTTTTGATGGCCTGATGGGAACATCTCTCAGGACCTCAAGGAGTATCGGATGACTATACATCTATTTGGAGCTGTGTCATCTCCTAGCTGTGCGAGCTATGCCTTGAGGAAAACTGCTGATGATAACAAGTCTGAAAGTTCAGAGGAGGTGGTTCAATCTATCAAGCAAAATTTCTATGTGGATGATTGTTTGAAGAGTTCTGCTACAGAAAAAGAAGCCATCCAAATGATAAAGGATCTCACTGCTTTGTGTCAGAAAGGAGGGTTCATATTGGAGAAATGGATCAGTAACAGTCGTGTTGTACTACAGTCTCTCACAGTCAATCAGAGAGCCAATTGCCTAAAGGAATTAAATCAGGACAGAGAAGAATTACCAATGGAAAGAGTTCTGGGTTTGCAATGGTGTGTGGAGACTGACTCATTTACGTTCAAGATGGAGATGAAGCAACAGTCTTTCACTAGACTGGCATGTTGTCCATCACAAGTTCAGTTTATGACCCGTTGGGTTTTCTGGTACCCATCACCTTACTTGCAAAAATGATGCAACAAGAGCTCTATCGCAGAGGTTGTGGATGGGATGATGAACTACCAAAGGACATCTTGCCTCAATGGAAAACGTGGCTGGAAGACTTGGATCAGCTAACTGCATTCAGTGTGAAAAGATATATCGAGCCCATGGAATTTGGAACAATAAAGCATGCTCAGCTACATCACTTTGCTGATGCCAGTAAAAAAGGATACGGAACTGTGACATACATCCGTATGTTGAATCACAAAAACAATGTTCAGGTTGCCTTTATTCTTGGCAAGGCTAGAGTGACACCACTCAAGACTGTAACAATTCCCAGACTGGAGCTAACAGCTGCTGTTCTTGCTGCCAGAGTGGACTCATTTTTGAAATCAGAGTTGGATTTTCTGGTGGAGGAATCAGTCTTTTGGACTGACAGCACGTCAGTGATAAAATACCTGAACAATGAGGACAGACGGTTTTGTACGTTTGTGGCTAACAGAATTTCGACAATCAGAGAAACAACTGAACCCTCTCAATGGAAGCACATCAGCTCCAAGGATAATCCAGCAGATGATGCATCAAGAGGAATGAAAGTCTCAGATTTCCTGAACAGCAGTAGGTGACTGGAAGGTCCAGTATTTCTTTGGAGGCAGGAAGAGGATTGGCCCAAAGCTGTGCTGGATGACTCAATGGATCCTGATGACAAAGAAGTCGGACAGGAGGCGACTGTAAACCTCATCAAGACTTGTGACATCTCTCGTCCAACTGACCAGGTCATTACTTGCTTTTCCGGTTGGAGAAGACTCAAAACAGCAGTTGCCTGGGTTCTTCGACTAAAGGCAGTTTTGTTGGATCAATACTGCTTAAAGAAGCAGTTAAAGGCTTCTATGAATAAAGACAGTCAGGAGAGCTCAAGAGGAAATAATGGAAAAGGAATTGTGTCATCAACATCAATGTGCAGAATTCTGACACTGGATGAAATGTTGGCTGTAGAAGACTCCATAATCCTTTACTGTCAGCAACAGAAATTTGGACCAGAGATTACTTATCATCTGGAAAAGATACAGTGAGCCACCAAAGTTCTATATATCGATTGGATCCAGTTCTGGAAGATTGAGCAAAGGAGCAATGCCAGAGGAAGCAAAACATCCTCTGATTCTTTCTAAAGACCAACATATTTCCAAGCTCATTCTCAAGCACATTCATCAGAACTTGGGTCATAGTGGACGAGCCCACACACTATCCAAAGTGAGAAGAAGATTTTGGGATTACAAATGCCAAACACAGCCATCAGGAGACAATCATTAGCAATTGCAGTTTTTGTAGACGCTATAATGGAAGAGCAGTGGAACAAAAAATGGCAGACCTGCCAAAGGTGAGACTCCTTCCTGATCTACCACCATTTACAAACACAGGAGTGGATTATTTCAGACCGGTGGAAGTGAGAAGAGGAAGATCAACGTGCAAACGCTACGGAGTCATATTCACCTGTATGACAAGCAGGGCAGTACATCTGGAAGTTGCAGTCTCATTGGACACAGACGCATGCATCAGTGCCCTACGTCGTTTTGTCAGCAGAAGAGGACAGGTTGAACATCTGACTTCAGATAATGGAACCAACTTCATCGGAGCAGACAGAGAACTGAAGGAGGCTCTCAAAAGGTTGAATCAGGACAGGATTCAAGGATCCATGGCTCAAGCTGGAATCCATTGGAGTTTTAACCCACCAGCGAGTTCACACCATGACGGGGTGTGGGAAAGGATGATTCGCCTGGTGAGGAGAGTTCTCACTTCTGTTCTACATCAACAAAAGCTGGATGACGATGGACTTCATACAGTGTTCTGTGAAGTGGAGGCCATTCTGAATGATCGTCCTATTACTAAGCTCTCGGATGATGCAAACGACCTGGAACCTCTCACTCCAAACCATATTCTACTCTTGAAAGGAAAACCAGCTTTGCCACCAGGCTTGTTTGAACAACATGATCTGTACGTGAAGAGGCATTGGAGACAAGTACAGTACATGGCAGACCTCTTCTGGAAGAGATGGACACGAGAGTACTTACCCTTGCTCCAAGAGCGACAAAAATGGAACGAAAGAAAAAGGAGTTTAACACCTGGAGATATCGTAGTGATCATGGACTTCTCAACTCCATGTGGATCATGGCCCCTTGGAAAAGTTCTCGAAGTTTTTCCTGACAAACAAGGACTAGTGCGCTCTGTGAAGTTACAGACAAAGTCCAATATAATTGAAAGGCCAGTCACAAAACTTTGTTTGGTACATGGTGTGTAAACTGGTTATGATGTACTTCGTTTATCATGGCACTTTATGGCTCCATTCTTTCTTTAAGTTTAAATTGTTGTGTCAGTTTGTCATCAACAATTAGGGGCCGGTGTATAGGAGCCATAAAATGTGATTGTAGTTCATCTTACTCCCAGTAGGGGGATTCTGTATTTAAGGGAAGACGTCACAGTGTTTGACAGGTGTTTTGACCCGGAAGGGCAAAGGGTTTTTGACCGCTCACGCACACAGGCTGGTCATGTCACAAGCAAGCATGTATGCAAAATGACAGAAAATAAATGTCAATGTGTTTGCCATACAAAGGGAGTGGACATTCAATGACTGGAGCAAACAGGTGCGCGTCAACCTAACTCTGGGTCAAAACATTCTCAGTAGCAAAGTCTTAGGCTTAGCTCCTTTAACAGTAGCATAATATTGTCTAATTGGGACAACATAATTATTTAATGTTAATCGAATACTTGTAAACTTGATTTCATTTACACAATCAAAATAAATCCATCCAACAAAATTGCTTATTGTTCAGGCAACATGTTTAAATCATGGGGAAATTCTTTCAATATTATATTTATGTTTAACTACAGAATAAATATTATGTCAAATCAACTACAGGTTTAAGACAAATTGAAATAAAGGAGAAAAGACAATGATAAGATGTTCAACAATTATTTTTCCAAAACTACACACTGGCAGTTGAATGCAAATCAAATTGAAATCCACAATCTTGTCAGTTTTACAAATAAAAGGGACATCCAAATATTAATACTAAAAATCAAGTGAAAGTAAACAAAACATTTTTTCTGACTAAAGCCCTTTGAAAACACTTATTTGGACGCAAGAGAAAAAAAGAAATATGAAAATGTGCAGAAATGAAACATTTACATTTTTTTACACTTACTAGCTTATTCTGAGTTTCAAAAAGTCACAACTTTTACAATAATCACAAACTTGAAAACTTGCAAAAGAGTACATTTTTATCATAACATATTTAAAGTGCTAAAACAGAACGATTTTCAAGTGTAAATGGTAACAGAAAAAAAAATCCTGTACTGAGAATAGTGAAGCATTACTTAAGCAAGGTTTGGTTACAACCGTTTCAACTCTGGTGGGTAGCTCAGATTTAGAGGATACACAAGCACAAACACTGAGGACTTCCACTCCTTCCAAAATCATTCTTACAGTCTCCAGGTCATCACTCAGGTCTGCACCAGCGTGTTGGATGCCAAAGATCCCCAAGACTCCATATGCCAGAGCCTCTTCTTAGTCTTCATCCCTCTGTAAAACAAAGAGAGAAAAAAAGATAGATTCTAATAAAATGTAAAAAGAAGTAAATTGTCACTAAAAATTACAGTCTAACAATGAATGGTGTTAAATTAGGATCATTTTAAAGATCCATAGATAATCTGAGATTCATATGGATCTAAACCATATACGATCCGTTACGCCAATCTTAAAGCAAATGAAAAACCAGATTATACATTTTTTCAAAAGAAAAAAACCCAATGAACATTGAAAACAGGATCAAACTTGAAAGTATAAACTCAAAACTTGAAGGAATTATTTAAAATGTGATAAAATAAACTGTAAGTTATATTGTAAACTTGAACTTGAAAATAAATATGAAAAAGATCATTTCAAATGTTCAACTTGAATCAAAAATAAAATTAAAACCTTATTTGAATTCTCAACTTTTTTTTGTCTCTTTCTCTTTACTTTCAATTCTCAGTTTTAATTCAGTCGTGGCTCCCGAGCTGTTCCTAGTTTTGCGTGGGGGCGGGCTTTGACCTCATTGGTGACTGGGACGGGTTTCAAGATATTAAGTGATGTGACATCTGATGCACCAAACTTTGGGAGAGCATTCTCACTACCATAGTTCAGCCTCGCTCTATCACAGGTCACCTCACTGTTTAGTGGAGTTTTTTTAACGCGACATTGTCTATCAATCTTCTCAGTGCATTGTTTTACAGATGCGGCGGGTGCAGTTTGCCAACGTTACATAAATCTTAACCCTAATTAGGTTATTTTTTGTATTGTAATACTGAACTTTTTTTCTTTGGTGGTTTAAACTTTGTGAGTTTAAACAAATGAGAACTGTGTGCCTTAGAAAAGTGCAGAATATTTTTAGTGAGGAGTCCTCTCTGTAACCCCGTGCAGAATCATTTTCCAGTTGCCAATGACCTGGAAGTCCTGCCTCCACGTAAAAATAGGATCAGCTCAACAGCGAAAACTTGGAAAACTGAATTGGAATTAAAAACGACGCTAATACAGAGATGGCAAGACAGGAAAATAATAAAATAAACTAAAAAATATTTTAATTTAGCAAAAGTTGTAAATGTAATTGTTTTATTCAAGTTTAACATTTAGCAAATATTTTTTTCAATATTTCATTCAAATACAGTGTTTTGTTCCCAGATTTACAATTTTATTTTATATTCAAATTATGATTTTTCATTCACTTTAAACCAGGGGTCTCAAACTCGCGGCCCGCGGGCAATCTGCGGCCCGCGGGATGATAATTTGCGGCCCCCGTCTTCATATGAAAGATTACTGTTAGTGCGGCCCGCAAAGCTGAGATAAATGACAGTTGTTGTGTGCAGAGCTGAATGAACCAATCACGGTAAGGTATACGGCTCTGGAGGGCGGGACATCAGCGGGCTGTCCAGAGCCTCCTCGCTCTTTAATTAGGCGTGTTTGAGTTGACTTGCGCCTCGCCTGCTTCGTCGACGAGACTAAGCTGCTGCAGGAGGGGGTGGAGAAAGGCGCCTGAGATGAAGGTGGACGACGAGACTGTACGAGAACGAGGAGTTGGGGGTTGTCCTCAACATTCAGCTGAATTTTAATACGCCACTCCTCCTAGTATGATCTGTGCTGTTATGTCTTTTATATTATTTTAACATCTTTTAGAGTAAAACAGATAAAAAAAAAATAGTCGGGGGATTCATTACATGTACACAGTCCCAAATAAATAGATACAATAATAATTGAAGTTCATTTTCAAGACAATTATGACACAAAAACCACAGATTATTTTAAAATCTTGTATATTTTTTCATCAGCGATTCACTACCTTCCAGAAAAAGTAAGAACATACACATATTTCCTTCATTTAGCGCCAGTTATTTCACATTTAACTACAAAAACTTTCGGGACACAGTTTCCCACAATGCATTGTTTTGTAGTCATCACGGCGGCTTGCAGCCAGCGCAGTACCTATTTTCTGGCTGCGCTGGCTTAGGAAGGCGCCTTGAACCCGCCCATTTGTCGCGATACTTCATGTCGTCGCAAATGTGACGTCGGCGACAGAAACTAACCAGCATGCACCGCAATCCAGGCGATCTGCGCAGCGCCGCGTCCGCCTGCATGATCTCAAACACGCCTATTCATTCCTCCAGTCAGCTGGGCGGAGGAGGAGCCATGAAGCTGTGAAGTGCTTTCTCACTGAACGTGATTCGCGGGCCCCGCTCCTCTTTCGCCACGTGACAACACGTGATACACAGCCTGCTGCTTGTCAAAAAGCGTGTTCCTGACGCCGCGCGACAATCCGCGCACGCATCAAATATTCCGCGCGGACAAATCTGACCCTCGCGAGCGCTTTTTCCTCCTCCACGAAAAGAAAAAGTCCTCGCGAGAGAGACTGACTACTTCCGCGTGCGTGAGTGATGCCCGCGAGCGAGCAGAATCACCGGAGCAGCGCGGTCACCACGCAGCAGCAGAGAGGAGATTCTTCTTCTATGGTGTTTTTACCGTTCATTAGTGCCGCTGCGACTGTGCGTGAAATATTGAACCGGGTTGAAGACTCAGTGCGTGTCCGATTTGTGCGTAGAGCTTGAGACCAGATTTAAAAACTTGCGTAGCAACGCGCGCTCCCGACGCGGAGGCCAGGAATTCTGGTGTGCGGCGTTTGCATTGAGCTTTCAGTGAGCGCGCTGCTCTCAGCACAGAAATGAAGGAGGTTCTGTAAATACAGACGTTTGAAACTGAATAAAAATAGTTTTCTCTTGTCCAGTGTTTCTCAGGTATTTTCTCTGAGACACCCCCCCCCCCCCCCCCCCTCAGCTGCAAACATTAGTATCAGTTAATTTGCTCAAGTTAAACATAGATCTCCTCAAAATATCATACTTTTATTATCATTAAAGAATAATAATAATAATAACTAGATTTGCAATTCCCTGAAGAAATTGCGTCTGATTGCTGAAAGCAATACCGATCTGAAACATTCTGCAGCCGCAAGTGTTAAAGACCTTCCGTCCCACGTGCACGCCAAGTTTCGTCCACGTAGGTCAAGTACTTTTGGAGATATCACAGGAAACGACAGGAATACGTTGTAGCGCCACCTAAGGGAGCACCGCTGTGAAAGTTGTTGAGCTTACTCATCTTACACTGTGGAAGAAGTCTTGTAAGTTTGGTGAAGTTATGTGAAACTGTTAAGGAGCTGCAGCGTTGCAAACATTACAATCTCAGCTTGTCTAATTTGCATAACGTGTTACTCAAAAACTGTACGGAACTGTTGAAAACAGATATTACCAATGGATTTGTGGTAGTCCAAATAGGGTATGTGTTGAAAACTGCAAAGATTCGTCAAAGTACGTGACAAAGGGAGTCAAAAAAGTGTTTTGCGAAAAATCTTAAATTGCGAAAAAGCCTTACACAATAGAGATGGTTGATGAATATGAGCTATTATTTTACTATTCAATGAATCACAAAGCAGTAAAAGGTAGGGCCTAAGACAAATGCACTTGGAGAATAAGGCCTATACACTTTAGTAATCCAACTGACCACCTGGTGGCGCAATAGAGCCAACAGTGATTGAGCATTTAAATATTGGTCTGAAGTATCTACTTACAAAGTTTCATACCAGTTGATCAACTACTTTTCAAGATAATAGGGATTTAAAGTTTCTCCCATGTATTTTGATAGGGGGAAAACATATTTTTAAAAATTCATATAAAATCAACCGTAAACCCAAATGGTACGAAATTCTAAACCAAACATCTCCTTGATCAACTTAACAAAATACAAGTGGTTGCATATTGATACATGCAATTATTTGGAAGATAACAGGACCCATCCAAAGTTAGCTTATCCTTCTTAAGTCACCACCAGGTGGCGCAGCAGAGCCCTTGTTCTAGTATGTTATACAAGTCCCCTCTTTCAACATATGTGTTGAATTTTATTTGTCTAGGTTGAGTAGTTTTTGAGATAGAGGCTTAAACACAATTTCCTAAATTATAGCGCCACCTATTGAAATATTTTCATAAAACTTTTCATACTGCTTTATCACTAGAGGATGAAGGGATATTTTAAAACTTGTGAGGTTTTGACTATCTTTGTAGGATCTAGAGCATGTTAAAATCTGGGACCACACCCACCTCATTAGCATTGCGAGTATCTCAAAAACGGTAAGGATTTTGGCCAATTGAGTGGTACCATTGAATTCGGGGTCGTCTAAATAGGGTATGTACCAATTTTTGTCGAGTTTAGTTAAACTATGTTGAATAGGGAGCCAAAAACGTGTTTTACAAAAAATCGCAAATAGCGAAAAATCTAGTTAGGCGGAAGTCCATAGTCCCAATTTGAAAAACGTTCATTAGCATCCAAAGAACACACAGAAAAAGAAAGCATAAATTTCTGACTTACGGTATTCAAGATAGAGGCCAAAAACAAAAACATTTTTCAAACGACCACCTGGTGGCGCTGTATAGGTCGATTGAGCTACAATTTTAATAGAATGTGTAGTTTACCATACCCTATGATATTGGAAAGTTTCATAAAATTATCTTTAGTACTTTTGAAGATATAACCATTTAAAGGTGCTCACAATGTTAAGTCAATGGGAAAAATAATTCATAAAAATATTAATATAAATCAACCATAGGTCCAATGGCTAAACAAAGTAATAGCACAGTCACACAAGCAAACTCTACAACTGTATAACTATCAACATTGTAGTGCTAAACTGTAGGAGAGATACACGGCAAACTTTTGACGGGAATAAGAAATAGAAGAAGTAAGAATAACTAGATTTGCAATTCCTATAAAGAAATTGCGTCTGATTGCTGAAAGCAATACCGTATTAAAGCAATTTTAAAGCTGTTGCTATCAAAAGCCAAAAATACCCACTTTATAGATGTACGCATATGTCAGTTTCCCTAGCTCTGAAGAAATTGCCTTTCAAACTTTCATCAGACCACCACTAGATGACGCCAAAGCTTTAAAATTACATTTTATAAAAAAAAAAATCAGTGACCAAGTTATTAAAGTGTTTTTTTTTTTTTCATTTATCTCCTGTAGTTTCAGAGAACTTGGCTTTGCTGCATTAACACTGTTCACAGAAACCTAAAGTCTTTATGTGCAAATTCTTAAACTTTGAGAATAAATTGTTTATTCAGCAGAGACCAAGCTTCTGCAAAGAATCTGCAAAGATTCGTCAAAGTACGTGACAAAGGGAGTCAAAAAAGTGTTTTGTGAAAAATCGTTAAATTGCAAAAAGCCTTAAACAACAAGAGATAGCAATTAATTATAAACTAGTATTTTTCGTATTCAATGGAATCCCAAAGGAGTGAAAGTAGTGCTTAAGACAAATGCACTTGGAGAATAAGCCTTTACACTTTAGTATCCAACTGACCACCTGTGGCCGCAATAGAGTCAAAATGATTGAGCATTTAAAGATTGGTGTGAAGGATCTACATACAAAGTTTCATACCAGTTGATCAATTACTTTTCAAGATATAGGGATTTTAAATTCGTCTCATGTACTTAGATAGGAGAAGCAAATATATTAAAAATTCATATAAAATTAACCGTCAACTTCAAATGGTACGAAATTTTTGACCAAACATCTCTATGGACAGCTTAACAAACTACAAGTGGTGCATGTTTATCTCTGTAATTTATTTAAAAGATACAGGAAACCATCAAAGTTAGCTTATCCTTCTTAAGTCACACTAGGTGGGCAGCACAGCCCTTTTCTAGTATTTTATTACAAGTCCCCTCCCGCTACCTATGCGTTGAATTTATGCAGCTAGGTTGAGCAGTTTTTGAGATAGAGGCTTAAACACCATTTCGTAAATTATAGCGCCACCTATAGGAATATCTTCATATAAAACATTTGTAGTCTTATTCATTGTAGATAAAGTTATGTTTCAAAATTGTGAAGTTTTGACAATCTTTGTAGGATCTAGAGCATGTTAAAAAAATCAGTGACCACACCCACCTCATTAGCATTACGTTTTTCGAAAACGGTAAGGAATATCGCCAATTGAGTGGTATCATTGGATTCGGGGTAGTCTAAATAGGGTGTGTACCAATTTTTGTCGAGTTTGATGAAACTTTGTTGAATAGGGAGCCAAAAACGTGTTTTACGAAAAATCGCAAATAGCAAAAAAATCTAGACCTACGGAATTCCATGATCCCATTTTGAAAAATGTTCATTAGCATCCAAGGAACACACACGAAAAAAAGCACAAATTTCTGACTTACGGTATTCGAGAAAGGCCAAAAACAAACTGCTTACTAAAACGATCACCTGGTGGCGCTATAGAGCAGCATTGAGCTGCAATTTTAATAGAACGTGTAGTTTACTATACCCTATGATATTGGAAAGTTTCATGAAATTATCTTTAGTATTTATGAAGATATAAGCATTTAAAAGTGCTCACAATGTTAAGTCAATGGGAAAAATAATTCATAAAAATATTCATATAAAATCATTCATAATTCTGACACATACAAAAGTAATAGCACACTTTCTCACAATAGAGCTTTACAAAGTACTTTTGATTGCATCTTTATAACTGCTTTTTGACTACGAGGAGAAGCGCGTCAAAAATGCGGCGGAATAATAATAAACTATAACTAGATTTGCAATTCCTATAAAGAAATTGCGTCTGATTGCTGAAAGCAATACCATATTAAAGCAATTTAAAGCTGTTACTATCAAAAGCCAAAATATACCCACTTTATAGATGTACACATTTGTCAGTTTCCCCAGATCTGGAGAAATCGCCTTTCAAACTTTCATCAGACCACCACTAGATGACGCCAAAGATTTTAAACTTTACATTTTTATAAAAAACAAATTCAAGACATTAGTGTTTTTTTCTTTTATCTCCTGTTGTTTCAGAGAACTTAGCTTTGCTGCATTAACTCTGTTCACAGAAACCCTAAAGTCATTAAATGCAAATTCTTAAAGGTTGAGAATGAAACTATTCAGCAGAGACCAAGCTTCTTTGTTGTTACTGAACAGCTGTCTGACTCTTGACTCAGCGTTTTCTGTTTTTTAACCCTCTTTCACGTTACAAACAGTTATTAGTTTTTCATACACTAATCCTATGCTAAAATTTACAATATGAAAGTTACCTGCCTGCAGGGAGCCTCACCTGCCTGCAGGGAGCCTCACCTGCCTGCAGGGAGCCCCACCTGCCTGCAGGGAGCCCCACCTGCCTGCAGGGAGCCTCACCTGCCTGCAGGGAGCCTCACCTGCCTGCAGGGAGCCTCACCTGCCTGCAGGGAGCCTCACCTGCCTGCAGGGAGCCTCACTGCAACACATGTTT
The DNA here is from genome assembly GCA_003999625.1 of Oryzias javanicus. Taxonomy (NCBI): domain Eukaryota; kingdom Metazoa; phylum Chordata; class Actinopteri; order Beloniformes; family Adrianichthyidae; genus Oryzias; species Oryzias javanicus. The sequence continues at coordinate 19,257 of ML136798.1, forward strand.
ACACATGATTCCATGCAATGGCAGCCTCATGGAGAAACCCCATCTGTACAAACAGACACCACACTTAAGGTTTAAAGGAGGCATTAATGAGGCATGATGGGAAATTTTTGGTCTCTTTCATTAGGACTTTTAAAATAGCTTTTACTAGCTGTGTTATTTTTTCTATTACTTTAACACTTTCAGGATGTTTTCATTTACAAACATCTAGTGAAACATGTTTAAAGTTGTTGCTATCAAAAGCCAAAAATACCTACTTTAAATATGTACACACATGTCATTTTCTACAGATCTGGAGAAATCTTCTCTTAAACTTTCATCAGACCACCACTAGATGACGCCAAAGATCTTAAACTTTATATTTTCTAAAAAAACAAGTTCAGTGATCAAGACATTAAAGTGTTTTTTTTTATCTCATGTAGTTTCAGACAACTTAGCTTTGCTGCATTAACACTGTTCACAGAAACCTAAAGTCTTTATGTGCAAATTCTTAAACTTTGAGAATAAATTGTTTATTCAGCAGAGACCAAGCTTCTGCAAAGAATCTGCAAAGATTCGTCAAAGTACGTGACAAAGGGAGTCAAAAAAGTGTTTACAATAGAGATCGCAAATTAATATAAACTAGTATTTTCGTATTCAATGAATCCCAAAGGAGTGAAAAGTAGTGCTTAAGACAAATGCACTTGGAGAATAAGGCCTTTACACTTTAGTAATCCAACTGACCACCTGGTGGCGCAATAGAGTCCAAATTGATCGAGCATTTAAAAGATTGGTGTGAAGTATCTACATACAAAGTTTCATACCAGTTGATCAATTACTTTTCAAGATAATAGGGATTTAAATTCGTCTCATGTACTCAGGTAGGAGAAGCAAATATATTTAAAAATTCATATAAAATTAACCGTCACTTCAAATGGTACGAAATTTTCGACCAAACATCTCTATGGACAGCTTAACAAACTACAAGTGGTTGCATGTTTATATCTGTAATTATTTTAAAGATATAGGAAACCATCCAAAGTTAGCTTATCCTTCTTAAGTCACCACTAGGTGGCGCGGCACAGCCCTTTTTCTAGTATGTTATACAAGTCCCCTCCTGCTACCTATGCGTTGAATTGTATGCAGCTAGGTTGAGCAGTTTTTGAGATAGAGGCTTAAACACAATTTCCTAAATTATAGCGCCACCTATAGGAATATTTTCAAAAAACTTTTCATACTTCTTCATCACTGTAGGATGAAGTTATGTTTCAAAATTGTGAAGTTTTGACAATCTTTGTAGGATTTAGAGCATGTAAAAAAATCAGTGACCACACCCACCTCATTAGCATTACGTTTTTTCGAAAACGGTAAGGAATATCGCCAATTGAGTGGTACCATTGAATTCGGGGTAGTCCAAATAGGGTATGTAAGATATCTTGTCAAGTTTCGTCAAACTATGTTGAAGTTGGAGCCAAAAACGTGTTTTCACAAAAAATCGCAAAATAGCGAAAAATCTAGACCTACGGAATTCCATGGTCCCATTTTAAAAACGTTTCATTAGCATCCAAGGAACACACAGAAAAAGAAAGCACAAATTTCTGACTTACGGTCTTCGAGATAGAGGTCAAAAACAAACTGCTTACTAAAACGATCACCTGGTGGCGCTATAGAGCAGCATTGGGCTGCAATTTTAATAGAACGTGTAGTTTACTATACCCTATGATATTGGAAAGTTTTCATGGAATTATCTTTTTATTTTTGAAGATATAAGCATTTAAAAGTGCTCACAATGTTTAAGTCAATGGAAAAAATAATTCATAAAAATATTAATAAAATCAAACCATAAGTCCAATGGCTAAACAAAATACAAGCACACTTCTCACATTAGAGCTTTACAAAGTACTTTTGATTCCATCTTTATAGCTTCTTTTGACTACGAGGAGAAGCGCGCCAAAGATGCGGCGGAATAATAATAAACTATAATAAATTTGTACAACAACATACTCTGATTGCTTTCAGCAATCAGACAACTAGATTTGCAATTCCCTGAAGAAATTGCGTCTGATTGCTGAAAGCAACACCGATCTAAAACATTGTTCACAAAGAAAGGAATAAGAGCATGTTAAAAGTCTGTGACCACACCCACCTCATTAACATTACAATTATTTCGAAAACGGTAAGGACTTTGAACAATTGAGTGGTACCATTAAATTCGGGGTAGTCTTAATAGGGTATGTACAAATTTTTGTCAAGTTTGAAGAAACTATGTCGAATAGGGAGCAAAAATGTGTTTTACGAAAAATTGCAAATAGCGAAAAATCTAGTTAGACAGAAGTCCATGGTCCCATTTGAAAAACGTCCATTATCATCTAAGGAACACACAGAAAAAAAAGCACAAAATTCTGATTTACGGTATTAGAGATAGAGGCCAAAAACAAATGTGTTTTTCAAACGACCGCCTGGTGGCGCTATAGAGGAGCATTGACCTGTAATTTTAATAGAACTTGTAGTCTACTGTACCCTATGATATTGGAAAGTTTCATGAAATTATCTTTAGTATTTTTTAGGATATCAGCATTTAAAGTTGCTCTCAATGCAACTCTGTGCCATGTTTTTTATTTCCACTAGATGGCAGCATTGCTCTTTCAAAGAATCCTGTGGAATCTCAACAGGGATTTCAAGTTTGCCCATGTATAGGAGGAAAAATATTTTTAAAAATTCATATTAAATCAACTGTAAACCCAAATGGTACGAGATTTTAAACCAAACATCTCCTTGATCAGCTTAACAAACTACAGTTGGTTGGATGTTGATATCTGCAATTATCTACAAGATACAAGGACTCATCCAAAGTTAGCTTATCCTTCTTAAGTCATCACTAGGTGGCGTAGCAATGCTGTATTTCTAGTATGTTATACAACACACCTCTTACAACCTATATGTTAAAGTTTATTTAGCTAGGTTAAGTAGTTTTTGAGATAGAGCCTTAAACACAATTGCCTTAATTATAGCGCCACCTATTGGAATATTTCTACAATATTTTAGGTGAGTGTTTATCAATGTAGGATGAAGTTATATTTCAATATTTGTTAAGTTTTGTCAATCTTTGTAGGATCTAGAGCATGTTAAAATCTGGGACCACACCCACCTCATTAACATTACGATTATGACGAAAACGGTAAGGAATTTCTCCAATTGAGTGGTACCATTGAATTCGGGTAGTCCAAATATTCTATGTACCAATTTTTGTCAAGTTTGAAGAAACTATGATGAAAAGGGAGCAAAAAATGTGTTTTACAAAAAAATGCAAATAGCGAAAAATCTAGTTAGACAGAAGTCCATGGTCCCAGTTTGAAAAACGTCCATTAGCATCCAAGGAACACACAGGAAAAAAAGCACAAAATTCTGATTTACGGTATTAGAGATAGAGGCCAAAAACTAATGTGTTTTTCAAACGACCGCCTGGTGGCGCTATAGAGGAGCATTGACCTGTAATTTTAATAGAACTTGTAGTTTACTGTACCCTATGATATTGGAAAGTTTCATGAAATTATCTTTAGTATTTTTTAAGATATCAGCATTTAAAAATGCTCACAATGCAAATGTGTGCCATATTTTTTTAATTCCAATAGACGGCAGCATTGCTCTTCTACAGAATCCTAAGGATTTAAAAAAAAAATCATATAAAATCAACGATAAGACCAAATGGTACGAAATTTTAGACTTTAACATCTCCTTTGTTAGCTAACAAACAACAAGTGGTGTACGTTGATTTCTGATGTTAAAAATCTGTGACCACACCCACCTCATTAGCTTTACGATTATTTCAAAAACGGTAAAGAATTTGGCCAATTGAGTGGTACCATTGAATTCGGGTAGTCTAAATAGGGTATATACCAATTTTTGTCGAGTTTAGTGAAACTGTGTTGAATAGGGAGCAAAAATCGTGTTTACGAAAAATCGCAAATTGCGAAAAATCTAGTTAGACGGAAGTCCATGGTCCCAATTGAAAAACGTTCATTAGCATCCAAGGAACACACAGAAAAAGAAAGCACAAAATTCTGACTTACGGTATTCGAGATAGAGGCCAAAAACGAATTGCTTACTTAAACGACCGCCTGTGGCGCTATTGAGTACCATTGAGCTACAATTTTAATATAACGTGTAGTTTACTATAGGCTACAATATTGGAAAGTTTCATGAGTTTATCTTTAGTACTTTTTAAGATATAAGCATTTAAAGTTGCTCTCAATGTTAAGTCAATGGGAAAAATAATTCATAAAAATATTAATATAAAATCATTCATAATTCTGAAGCATACCAAAAGTAATAGCACACTTCTCCCAATTGAGCTTTACAAACTACTTTTGAAAGCATTTTGATATCTTTAAAACTGTAGGAGTAGCGATCCAAAAAAAGGACGGAATAAAATATAATAATAATAAGAAAAAAGAATAATAAAAATATAACTAGATTTGCAATTCCTATAAAGAAATTGCGTCTGATTGCTGAAAGCTATACCGTATTAAAGCAATTTTAAAGCTGTTACTATCAAAAGCCAAAAATATCCACTTTATATATGTACGCATATGTCCGTTTCCCCAGATCTAGAGAAATTGCCTCTCAAACTTTCATCAGACCACCACTAGATGACGCCAAAGCTTTTAAAATTACATTTTATAAAAAAAAAACAAAATCAGTGACCAAGTTATTAAAGTGTTTTTTTTCTTTTATCTCCTGTAGTTTCAGACAACTTAGCTTTGCTGCATTAACACTGTTCACAGAAACCTAAAGTCTTTATGTGCAAATTCTTAAACTTTGAGAATAAATTGTTTATTCAGCAGAGACCAAGCTTCTGCAAAGATTCGTCAAAGTACGTGACAAAGGGAGTCAAAAAAGTGTTTTGCGAAAAATCGTTAATTGCGAAAAAGCCTTAAACAATAGAGATCGCAAATTAATATAAACTAGTATTTTCGTATTCAATGAATCCCAAAGGAGTGAAAAGTAGTGCTTAAGACAAATGCACTTGAAGAATAAGGCTTTACACTTTAGTAATCCAACTGACCACCTGGTGGTGCAATAGAGTCAAAATTGATTGAGCATATAAAGATTGGTCTGAAGTATCTACATACGAAGTTTCATACCAGTTGATCAATTACTTTTCAAGATAATAGGGATTTTAAATTTGTCTCATGTACTTAGGAGAAGCAAATATATTTAAAAATTCATAAAAATCCAACCGTCACTCCAAATGGTACGAAACTTTCGACCAAACATCTCTATGGACAGCTTAACAAACTACAAGTGGTTGCATGTTCATATCTGCAAATATTTGGAAGATAAGAGGAACCATCCAAAGTTAGCTTATCCTTCTTAAGTCACCACCATGTGGCGCAGCAGAGCCATTTTTCTAGTATTTTATAGAAATCCCCTCCTTCAACATATACCTTAAATTGTATTTAACTAGGTTGAGCAGTTTTTGAGATAGAGGCTTAAACACAATTTCCTAAATTATAGCGCCACCTATAGGAATATCTTCATAAAACTTTTCGTACTTCTTTATCACTGTAGGATGAAGTTATGTTTCAAATTTGTGAAGTTTTGACAATCTTTGTAGGATTTAGAGCTTGTTAAAAAATCAGTGACCACACCCACCTCATTAGCATTGCGTTTTTTCGAAAACGGTAAGGAATATCGCCAATTCAGTGGTACCATTGGATTCGGGGTAGTCTAAATAGGGTATGTGAGATATCTTGTCAAGTTTGGGCAAACTATGTTGAATAGGGAGCCAAAAACGTGTTTTACGAAAAATCGCAAATAGCGAAAAATCTAGACCGGCAGAATTCCATGGTCCCATTTTGAAAAACGTTCATTAGCATCCAAGGAACACACAGAAAAAGAAAGCAAAAATTTCTGACTTACGGTATTCGAGATAGAGGCCAAAAACTAACTGCTTACTAAAACGATCACCTGGTGGCGCTATAGAGCAGCATTGAGCTGCAATTTTAATAGAACGTGTAGTTTACTATACACTATGATATTGGAAAGTTTCATGAAATTATCTTTAGTATTTTCGAAGATATAAGCATTTTAAAGTGCTCACAATGTTAAGTCAATGGGAAAAATAATTCATAAAAATATTCATATAAAATCATTCATAATTCTAAAACATACCAAAAATACAAGCACACTTCTCACAATAGAGCTTTACAAAGTACTTTTGATTCCATCTTTATAGCTGCTTTTGACTACGAGGAGAAGCGCGTCAAAAATGCGGCGGAATAATAATAAACTATAATAAATTTGTACAACAACATACTCTGATTGCTTTCAGCAATCAGACAATAAATTTGTACAACAACATACTCTGATTGCTTTCAGCAATCAGACAATAAATTTATAGGATAACATACTCTGATTGCTTTCAGCAATCAGACAATAATAAAAACTTCTAAATAATCAGTTTTATTAATTTTTCTCTTTCTTTTTTAGAATACTTCCAAAACTTCCAGACAAAGTAAAAACAATCTTTCCTTGTTTCCCTCCACAGTAGTGATGGGATTCTGTCTTTTCTCAGAGATTCAGTTCTTTCGCATTGGTTTACTGTAAATTGAGTTTTAGGTTGTTTTTGCTATATTTAATTTACTATGTCGGATTATGCACACTATCCATCACTAATGTAAACATGTTTTTATTTGCATTTCCTCCAGGGGGGCGCGCCCCACCATTTGAGTCAGTCAGTCAATATGTGATTTCTACAGTCATCTGTGTCTGCTGTATGGTCATTGTTATTATTTTAATTATTAATGATTGATTTTCTAAGTCATTTTTTAAAATTAATTAATTTAATTCATTCACTATTTTGTGTTAAAAATAAAGATATTTGAGAACATTGGAATGTTTTATCAGCGATTTTCTTGAGGAAATCCTGATGCGGCCCGGCCTCACCCAGACTCTGCCTCCAGCGGCCCCCGGATGAATTGAGGCCCTGTCCACACGTAGCCGGGTATCTGCTAAAACGCATATATTTTTATCCGTTTCGGCCTATCGTCCACACGCAACCGAAGATTTAAGTCACTGAAAACGGAGCTTTTGGAAAACTCCGGCTAAAGTGAAGATTTTGGAAAACTCCGTTTTCGCGTCTGCGTGTGGACATGCATAACCGGAGATCTACGTTTTTAAACGTCACTCTTTGCGACAATTAGTGCATACACGTCATAGATGCGCCGCTGTTTACAATGCTCAGCATGGACCCGAGGAGTGTGTTAATTATTACGCTGGTACAGATGCTTCATACTTGCTTTTTTTTACAAACACAATTACTGCTTCTTGTCGAGGAACAAAGGAGAATAAGCGCTTTGCAGTCGGCTATTTTACAACAAATATCCCTTCCTCCTGCTCCTCGAAGGCTAGATTTCACTGACTTTTAGGAAAACACTGCCAACTACTGTCCTGGCATGCTCATTACATCGCCCAACAGCGCAAGTATGCAGGGACGTGTGGACGGAATTATTTTTAAAACGATCACGTGTGGACGCAACCGTTTTTATAAAACGGAGGTCGACAGATATGCGTTTGTAGAAATACCCGGCTACGTGTGGACATGGCCTGAGTTTGAGACCCCTGCTTTAAACTGATCTTGACTTTACCCCAAACAATTGCCTTCAATGGCCAACTTTCAAATGTAAATGAACAAAAACATAGTTGGTACCTCTGTTCAGAACAGACAAACCCACAATTGGAAAAAAAAATTAAAATAAAATATTAAAGTAAAAAAGATGAAGTCCTCCTGTTTTTCCAGCTGTTCCCTTCAGGACTCAACATCGCATCCTCTCACTTCATTCATACGTCCTCCTCTTGGTCTCACTACTTTTACTTTGAAAACAGGAAGCTTTGCCAACACAAAGATTTGTTTTCTTCCGGTTGGGCTAACACAAGGACCAATCAAAATTGATGAGTGTGGTATCTTCAACTGCGATGCCTTCACTGGCTCTGAGAACTGTAATAATTACGATCAGAAAATGGCTGTTCAGTCTTTACCCTCATAGTCTGAAGTTGTGTCAAGACGGGTGTAAAAAGCAGAGTTTTATCACGTATAAACGGCTTGACCAAAACACAGTTCTAGCCCGTTCAAAACGCCATTTTATTGAGTTAAATACAGGCGAAGAAAACGTTCTTTTGCTGTAATAGAATGTCTCCATGGTGGCGGGTCTCCCTTCTCCTGGATGTGGAGCTCCGCGGGACCTCGTGCTGCAGCTCCTGCAGAGCTAATGGTTGTTCCCATTAAATTAATAATAATAATAATAATAATGCATTTTATTTGAAAGCGCCTTTCAAAACACTCAAGGACACTGTACAAAGTAAAATATATATATATGTATATATATATAAAAACATAATATAAAAACATAATAACATCATAAAAAAAAAAAAAAAAAACACAATAAATAAGTTGACATCATGATAAAATCAAATTAAAAATGAAGGAGCGTCATGAATTTGGGAAAGCAGATTTGAACAGATATGTTTGAGTTTGGATTTAAAACTGAAAAGGAGTCAACATTGCGGAGGTCAGGAGGCAGAGAGTTCCAGAGTTGAGGAGCCGTGCGACTGAAGGCTCGGCTCCCCATGGTAACCAGGCGGGCAGGAGGGACAGAAAGCTGAAGGGAAGAGGAAGACCGGAGAGAGCGGGACGGGGTTTTAATATGTAGAAGATCAGATAGATATGAAGGAGCCATGTTATGGAGGGCTTTGAAAGTGTAAAGAAGAAGTTTGAATTGAATCCTGAAAGTAACCGGGAGCCAGTGCAGCTGTTTGAGAACGGGAGTGATGTGGTGGAAGGAGGGGGTTCTGGTGATGATGTGAGCAGCTGAATTCTGGACCAATTGTAGTTTATTTAGAGTCTTATTAGGAAGAGCAGACAGGAGGGCGTTGCAATAATCGAGGCGAGAAGTAACCAGACTATGAACTAAAATGGAAGCAGAATGGACGGTGAGTGAGGGGCGGAGACGATTAATATTACGAAGATGAAAGTAGGCAGACCGGGTAATGCTATTGATGTGTGATTGAAAGGATAATGAACTGTCAAGGATGACACCCAGACTCTTAACCTGAGGGGAGGGAGAAACCGAGGAGGAGTCAATGGAAAGAGTGAAATTGGAGACTTTGGAAAGGGTGGATTTAGAACCTACAAGGAGTAATTCGGTTTTGTCACTGTTGAGTTTGAGGAAGTTTATGGTGAACCAAGTTTTAATTTTCAGACAGGCAGGAGGAGAGGGAAGATGGAGGAAGAGAGGAGTTGGGTTTACTAGACAGCTAGAGCTGGGTGTCATCAGCAAAACAATGAAAATCAATGTTAAATTTACGGAATATATTGCCGAGGGGTAGGAGGTAGGTTATGAAGAGGAGGGGACCGAGAACTGAACCTTGAGGAACACCAGAGGAAATGGGAGAAGATTGGGATTTAAATGATTTCAGTTGGATGAATTGGGTACGGCTTGTAAAGTAAGAATTAAACCAACGGAGGGGGGTGGACTTGATACCAAGAGATGAAAGTCTTTGCAGGAGGATGGAGTGAGATATGGTATCAAATGCCGCACTTAAGTCGAGGAGGATGAGGATGGTGACGAGTCCAGAATCAGCTGCTAGCAGAAGGTCATTTGTGATTTTCAACAGGGCAGTTTCTGTGCTATGCTGGGGGCGGAAACCTGACTGAAATGGCTCAAAGAGACCGTTTTGACTGAGATGAAGGTGAAGTTGGGTGGTGACTATTTTTTCTAGTATTTTGGAGATGAAGGGAAGATTGGAAATAGGACGAAGATTATTAAAGGAATTTGGGTCTGAACCGGGTTTTTTCAGAATTGGCTTAACAGCAGCGGTCTTGAGGAGTGAGGGAACAATACCAGATGTTAATGAGGAGAGGATAATAGCAGATATGAAGGGAAGAAGAGAGGGGAGGCAGGATTTAACTGGGGATGTTGGGAGGGGATCAAGCAGACATGTTGATGGTTTGGACCAGGGGTCACCAACCTTTTTGAAACTGAGGGCTACTTCATGGGTACTGAGTCATACGAAGGGCTACCGAATTTAAATAATAAATTTGCTTAGTTTGCCTTTAGTTGTACATTATTAATAATGAATAATGATACTCCTTTATGTGAAGACACTGATTTCTCATCGTAATTATCAATAATGACAACAAGCCAGGAAACAAATATGAATATTCAAAACTTTATTAATCTCAACAAATCTTGTCACATTTTGAGGTAATGACCAAATGTAATGTTTTTAACAAAATTACAACTGCTACGTGTTATGAACACACTTTTGAATTGAACAAATTTCAATACTATAATTTAACTTTGCCATGTTACCACATACGTCTGTATCTGTTTCTTTGTTAGTGGGAAGACTGACATTGCATGCTGTTCACCAGTTTAGTGTAATCTGGTGTGTAGCTTGATACTGCAACTGTGAGCGAGTCTTTCAGATGTGCATCAGTGAGGCGTGTTCTGTGTTTGCACTTGATGAAGTTCATGTCAGAAAATGCTGATTCACAGAGATAGGTTGAACCAAACAGGCTGGCAGTCTTCATAGCTGTTGCGCATACTCCTCTGTACTTCTCTGAGTCAACAAGGCACCAAAAGTTTGCTGCACCCCGGTGGGCTTTGAGGTGGAGGTCATTTTGCAGTGTTATGATTTCAATCTCCACCTGTCCAGCATCCAAGTCAAACGTTGAACTTAGTTGCTCAGAAAAGCATGTCGTGTCCACATTCATGAAAGGGTTGGATATGAATGCCACACATGGCTCGAGCTGATCAATGTCACAAAACCTATTCTCAAACTCTTGCCCAAGTCTGTTGATGACATCACAGTATTTTTCTGCCACTCTGTCAAATGCCTGGGATGCAGAATCATTGTCTTTCAGCACCGACTGCATGGAGGGAAAGTGCAGCACTTTTTTTCTCTGTATATCCACTAGGTTCCAGGTCACCTAAGCTTATCTACAGTTCATGTATAATGTAAGGAAGCCAAAAATGCCCTGCCCTACATCTTTTTTTAAAATCTTTTTCTTGAGAGAAACGAGATATTAAATCTTTTTAAAGGAGAAAGCGAGAAAACTGTTTCTTTTTTTAGTCGTTAACAACAAAAACAGCATAAGAACACTTCAAAAAAGTTGTCTTTAACTTTTTTTTTTTTTTTTTTTAGTGGATCTACGCTCCTCAAACGCTTTAATTTAGTCTCATGCACCCGTCCATTTATTCTCCTTAAACCTCAGCACAGATTGATTGACGGCAGACAAGAATCTGCACATGGAGCGTTCACTGAGTCTGGAAATAAACCAACCCAAACAGCCGCTCAACTCAGTCCACTACAAACTTTGTAATTTTTATACAATCTGCACCTAAACAAATCCGTTCTTCAGAGAAAACGTCGACACTGTTTCATCAGTCGATTATATACGGATCCGTGCCGGTGTTCCATGTTTTCTCTGATAAACTGCTTCGTTTTGCTGCCGATATCCGAGGCTCCGTGAACGCACCATCAGCAGCCCTGGGTTCTGTCTCCGTTAAGCATGAAACTTTAACCAAATTCTAGGAATTTCGAAAAAACACAGTGTTGCAAGACACGGTTTTATAAAAATGTGACAAAACACAAACCAACTTAAGCGATAAGTCATTAAAAACACGGCGACGTGTGCTTTTTTTATTTGATTCACTAACAAAGGGAGCATTTGGGTGACGTCACAGGAGTGTGGTGCGCGCTTGCAGCGCTGACTCGCTCAGTCCCAGGTGCAGGTGTCAGAAGTCTGATCCTAGTTATTGATTTTACAGAGGAGATGCACGGTAAGCAGTGACGCTGTGGATCTCTTGTGGCGCCCGCTGTGCTGTACTCGGACAGACACTCCAGAAGCGCATTTAATCAGAAAAAATTCCATTCCATTACCGTTTTTCGAAAAATGTCCATCCATTTCAATACACCACCAAAACCAGCTCCTCTAAGCGCAAATACTTTTTTTTTCTTCGAAAAATGCATTTTTTCTTTTTTTTTTTTTTTATACACTGTGTTTCCATTAAATAAAATTAATAATCAAAAAACCCAATTCGCGAAATGTCAGCGTTAATGTGAAAGCAGCCGGGTTTGGGGGAAATAAACGGAGGGACTGGTTCACTCGGCATTTGAAGAGCGCAGCTCCACTAATAAGTAAAAGAACTGACCAAAAACAACTTTTGTGGAGTGTTTTCTTCTATTGTTTTTGTCGATAACCACAAAATAAAGAATCTCAACACAGGTAAAGTCTCAGTGTCTCCATGCGGGAAAAGGAGATTCTTTCGGATTCTTTATTGATTATCTCGTTTTAACGAGAAAACGATTAAAAAAAAGTGGGATAGGCCGTTTTTGGCTTCAGCAATAATAACATATATGTTAGATGTTTTAATTCTTTGTGAAGGCAAGTGTGAGTTCAAAAAAAATACATCACAATAAAATTAAAATTTTGAGCAGCTCACGAGTTGTGCTATTTTTAGAAGAGACCCGCGGGCGACTTATGTGGTGCTCGAGGGCGACCGGGCGCCCGCGGGCGCCGTGTTGGTGACCCCTGCTTTAGAGAAACGATCGATAACGGTTAATATCACAGTACTGCCTTGAGATAGAGGAAGATCAGTGATGAAGTCAACAGCAATGTGAGACCATGGGCGTTGTGGAATGGGTAGTGGTTGTAGAAGTCCAGCAGGTAATTGACGTGGAGTTTTAGCCATTTGACAGGAAGAGCAGCGAGTCACAAACTGGGCCACATCAGCCTGCATAGAGGACCACCAAAAAGAGTTTTTCACGAGAGTCTGGGTGGTGGTCATACCTGGGTGCCCCGTAGCTGGCGTGTCATGTACTAGATGGAGCACATGGTCTCTGTGAGTGGGCGGAACGTAGGTTCGGTCAGCCGGACAGGACGGTGGGGGTGGACTGGCGTTGTTCAATTCAGCCAACTCTGTCATGATATCCCACTGAATGGGAGCTAGAATCAAAGAGTCAGGAATAATTGTCTCAGGTACCAGAGTCTCCTCCACTGATGGCTCTGGCTCATGTAGTCGAGAGAGGGCATCAGCCTTTCCATTTTTGGAGCCAATTCGATAAGTAATCTGGAAATCAAATCTGGAAAAGAACAGAGACCACCGGGCTTGACGTGCGTTTAACCTTTTTGCAGATTTGACGAACTCCAGATTTTTTGTGGTCTGTTAGGACTGTGAACGGGTGAGAGGCCCCCTCCAACCAATGTCTCCACTCTGAAAAGGCATCCCTCATGGCCAGGAGTTTACGGTCGCCCACGTCGTAGTTTCTTTCAGCAGCTGTTAATTTCCTAGAAAAATAGGCACAAGGGAACATTCTGGATGGATTACCATGCTGCTGTGAGAGTATGGCACCTACTCCGGAGCTGGAAGCATCCACCTCAACCACAAACGGGAGTGATTGGAGGATAGGTGCTTGGGAGAAACGCTGTTGCAGGGTCTGGAAGGCCTCTGTGGCTGCAGGAGTCCACCTCAGTTGTTTGGGAGAGCCTTTCAACAGTGAGGTGAGAGGAGCCGCCACAGAACTGAAGCCGCGGATGAACCGCCTGTAAAAGTTGGCGAAACCCAAAAAACGTTGGAGCTCTTTCACTGAAGTAGGTAGAGGCCACTGAAGTACTGCGTCTACCTTGCCCTAATCCATGGCCACACCCTGGGCGCTGATAACGTAACCCAGAAATGACACTGACGTCGTATGGAATTCACACTTTTCTAGTTTGACATATAACTTAGTGTCGATCAAACGTTGGAGGACTTGGCGAACGTGTGAGACATGTTCCTCGAAAGTGTTTGAATAAATCAAAATGTCGTCGATGTAAACGATGACATGTCTGTGTAGCATGTCCCGAAACACATCGTTAACATAAGCCTGAAACACAGAGGGAGCGTTACAGAGACCAAACGGCATGACAAGGTATTCGTAATGTCCTGTTGTGGTAGAGAATGCTGTTTTCCATTCATCCCCTTCTCGGATGCGTATTAGATTGTAGGCACTTCGGAGGTCTAACTTGGTGAAATAGCGCGCCTGTTGTAGCTGTTCTAAAGCTGGTGGGACCAAGGGAAGGGGGTAACGGTACTTTACTGTAATTTTGTTTATGCTGCGGTAATCAATACACGGACGCAGACCGCCATCCTTTTTCTTCACAAAAAAGAACCCGGCCGAGGCGGGTGACGTGGAGGGCCTGATGAAGCCCTTTTGCAGCTCTTCCTGTATATACACCTGCATGGCTTCAGTCTCAGGCTGGGACAGGGGGAAAACACGACTGCGTGTAGGTGCGGTGCCTGGCATTAAGTCTATGGCACAATCATAGGATCGATGCGGAGGAAGACGCGTGGCCTTTTGCTTATTGAAGGCCTCCTGCAGGTCTTTGTACTGTTGAGGCAGACAGTCTGATCTTGTATCAGCGTCACCCAAGTTGAGGTTGGTAGACGCGATCTGACGACACTGACGTAGACAGGAGGATGGGTTGGCCTGAGGAGCGTTCTGGAGACGGTGAAGGCGACAGGAACCCGAGTCAAAAGTGATTTCCTTAGAGGGCCAGCTGATTGAAGGATCATGAGTCTCTAGCCCCAGGATGACAGAACATTGGGGTGCGTTGATGGTGAAGAGACGGATGTCTTCTACATGATCCTCATGGCACCTCAGCTGGACATCTTGGGTCAGGAACTGGATACGACCGGAACCCACAGGACGCCCATCTATGGCAGAAACTGCCACCGGCGAAGTGCAGGTGAGCAGAGGGATGCGGTTTGCACGAGCAAACTCGAGGTCAATGAAATTCCCTGCCGCCCCTGAGTCTATCATGGCTTTGGTTTTAATGCAGCTACCATTAATCATAATTGACACTGGGATTTCAAAAGTAAGAGAATTCTCACTCTCCGACCTGCCCGACCGTCTTGGTGGACGATCGGGGCAGGAAGCCCGCAGGTACCCAGGTTGACCGCAGTAAAGGCAGAGGTGCTCACGCATGCGTCGACTTCTTTCTTCAGGAGTGATACGGGTTGAGCCTAACTGCATGGGCTCGGCGAAGGTGCTCTCAGGTGGAGAGAGGAAGGTAGAGGCAGCCGAGGGTAGATCAGTTCTGGTGGTTCTGGTTCTTCTGGCACGGAGAAGATTGTCCAGTCTGATAGCAAGAGCAATCAACCGGTCCAGATCCAGATCTTCATCCCGGCAGGCAATTTCACGTTGCAGCTCAGCAGAGAGGCCTCGACGGTACACGGTCTTGAGTCCACAGGGAGACCATTTGGTCTGAGCAGCTAAGGTCCGAAACTTTAGGGAATATGCAGCAGCAGTGTCCTTTCCCTGCTTAATGTCCATAAGCTGCTCCCAGGTTCTTTCCCATCAGTTGGGTGGTGGAAAACGTCTCGCGTAACAGCCGGGTGAATGCATCATAAGAATTAAAACTTAAAGACCCACCCGACCAGATAGCAGCCATTCACTCCAAAGCATCTCCGCGACAACAAGGAGCA
>ML136799.1:10000-12500 GCA_003999625.1 Oryzias javanicus
CCAGGGACTGTGGGCTCCAGAGCAGGCTCCCCCAGCTCCAGGGTCCTGTGGGCTCCAGCGCAGGCCTCCCCAGCTCCAGGGCTCTGTGCTCCAGAGCAGGCCTCCCCCCAGCTCCAGGGTCCTGTGGGCTCCAGCGCAGGCCTCCCCCAGCTCCAGGGTCCTGTGGGCTCCAGCGCAGGCCTCCCAGCTCCAGGGCCTCTGTGCTCCAGAGCAGGCCTCCCCCCAGCTCCAGGGTCCTGTGGGCTCCAGCGCAGGCTCCCCAGCTCCAGGCCTCTGTGCTCCAGAGCAGGCCTCCCCCCAGCTCCAGGGCCTCTGTGCTCCAGAGGGCTCCCCAGCTCCAGGGTCCTGTGGGCTCCAGCGCAGGCCCCCCAGCTCCAGGGGCCTCTGTGCTCCAGAGCAGGCCTCCCCCCAGCTCCAGGGGCCTCTGTGCTCCAGAGCAGGCCTCCCCCCAGCTCCGTCCTGTGGCTCCAGCGCAGGCTCCCCAGCTCCAGGGGCCTCTGTGCTCCAGAGCAGGCCTCCCCCAGCTCCAGGGTCCTGTGGCTCCAGCGCAGGCCTCCCCCCGCTCCAGGGTCCTGTGGGCTCCAGCGCAGGCCTCCCCCCAGCTCCAGGGGCCTCTGTGCTCCAGAGCAGGCCTCCCCCCAGCTCCAGGGTCCTGTGGGCTCCAGCGCAGGCCTCCCCCAGCTCCAGGGTCCTGTGGGCTCCAGCGCAGGCTCCCCCCAGCTCCAGGGCCTCTGTGCTCCAGAGCAGGCCTCCCCCAGCTCCAGGGTCCTGTGGGCTCCAGCGCAGCCTCCCCCAGCTCCAGGGGCCTCTGTGCTCCAGCGCAGGCCTCCCCCAGTCCAGGGGTCCTGTGGGCTCAGCGCAGGCTCCCCCCAGCTCAGGGGCCTGTGGGCTCCAGGCAGGCCTCCCCCAGCTCCAGGGGCTCTGTGCTCCAGGGCAGGTCTCCCCCAGCTCCAGGGGACTGTGGGCTCCAGCGCAGGTCTCCCCCAGCTCCAGGGGCCTCTGTGCTCCTGGCAGGTCTCCCAGCTCCAGGGCCTTGTGTCCTGGGCAGGCTCCCCAGCTCCAGGGACTGTGGGCTCCAGAGCAGGCCTCCCCATCCAGGGTCCTGTGGGCTCCAGCGCAGGCCTCCCCCCAGCTCCAGGCCTCTGTGCTCCAGAGCAGGCCTCCCCAGCTCCAGGTCCTGTGGGCTCCAGCGCAGGCCTCCCCCCAGCTCCAGGGTCCTGTGGGCTCCAGCGCAGGCCTCCCCCCAGCTCCAGGGGCCTCTGTGCTCCAGAGCAGGCTCCCCCAGCTCCAGGGTCCTGTGCTCCAGCGCAGGCCTCCCCCAGCTCCAGGGCCTCTGTGCTCCAGAGCAGGCCTCCCCCCCAGCTCCAGGGGCCTCTGTGCTCCAGAGCAGGCCTCCCCCAGCTCCAGGGTCCTGTGGGCTCCAGCGCAGGCCTCCCAGCTCCAGGGGCCTCTGTGCTCCAGAGCAGGCCTCCCCCCAGCTCCAGGGCCTCTGTGCTCCAGGCAGGCCTCCCCCAGCTCCAGGTCCTGTGGCTCCAGCGCAGGCCTCCCAGCTCCAGGGGCCTCTGTGCTCCAGAGCAGCCTCCCCCAGCTCCAGGGCCCTGTGGGCTCCAGCGCAGGCCTCCCCCAGCTCCAGGTCCCTGGGCTCCAGCCAGGCCTCCCCCAGGCTCCAGGGGCTCTGTGCTCCAGAGCAGGCCTCCCCCCAGCTCCAGGGTCCTGTGGGCTCCAGCGCAGGCCTCCCCCAGCTCAGGGTCCTGTGGCTCCAGCGCAGGCCTCCCCCACTCCAGGGGCTCTGTGCTCCAGCGCAGGCCCTCCCAGCTCCAGGCCATGGGCTCAAGCACAGCTCCCAGCTCCAGGGCCTGTGGGCTCCAGGCAGGCCTCCCCAGCTCCAGGGCCTCTGTGCTCCAGCATCTCCCCCAGCTCCAGGGCCTGTGGGCTCCAGCGCAGGCCTCCCCCAGCTCCAGGGCCTCTGTGCTCCAGCGCAGTCCTCCCCCCAGCTCCAGGTCCTCTGTGCTCCAGCGCAGGCCTCCCCCAGCTCCAGGGCCTTGGCTCCAGCGCAGGCCTCCCCCAGCTCCAGGGCCTGTGGCTCCAGGCAGGCCTCCCAGCTCCGGGCTCTGTGCTCCAGGGCAGGTCTCCCCAGCTCCAGGGACTGTGGGCTCCAGAGCAGGCCCCCCCCAGCTCCAGGGTCCTGTGGCTCCAGCGCAGGCCTTCCCCCAGCTCCAGGTCCTGTGGGCTCCAGCGCAGGCCTCCCCCCAGCTCCAGGGCCTCTGTGCTCCAGAGCAGGCCTCCCCCTCCAGGGCCTGTGGGCTCCAGCGCAGGCCTCCCCCAGCTCCAGGGGCCTCTGTGCTCCAGGCAGGCCTCCCCCCAGCTCCAGGGTCTGTGGGCTCCAGCGCAGCCTCCCCCAGCTCCAGGGGCCTGTGGGCTCCAGCGCAGGCCTCCCCCCAGCTCCAGGGGCCTCTGTGCTCCAGCGCAGGCCTCCCCCAGCTCCAGGGTCCTGTGGGCT
>ML136800.1:0-34630 GCA_003999625.1 Oryzias javanicus
ATCAACATACTTAAGTATTTTTTTTTTTGCCTTAAAAATCAAAAATGCTATAGTTAGAACTTTTTTTGTCTTACAAAAATCAACATGCTAAAGTAAACTTTTTTTGCCTCAAAAATATACATACTTAGTATAACTTTTTTTGCCTGAAAAAATCAACATGCTATTGTATGACTTTTTTTCTTCAAAAATCAACATACTTAAGTATTTTTTTTTGCCTTAAAAAAATCAAAATGCTATAGTAGAACTTTTTTTGTCTACAAAAATCAACATGCTAAAGTATAACTTTTTTTTGCCTCAAAAATATACATACTTAGTATAAACTTTTTTGCCTGAAAAAATCAACATGCTATTGTATGACTTTTTTTTCTTCAGAAAATCAACATACTTAAGTATTTTTTTTTTTGCCTTAAAAAAATCAAAATGCTATAGTAGAACTTTTTTTGTCTTTACAAAAATCAACATGCTAAAGATAATTTTTTGCCTCAAAAAATTAACATACTTTAGTATAACTTTTTTTCCCTAAAAAAAAAAACATTCTATAGTATGACTTTTTTTTCATCAGAAATAGATACTCTATAGTATGATTTTTCTTCATCCAAAAAATCAACAAGCTATAGTATGACCTTTTTGCCCAAAAAAATCAGCATGCTATAGTGTACGTTTTTTCATCAAAAATCAAAATACATTAGTATGACTTTTGCCCAAAAAAATCAACATGCTAAAGTATAACTTTTTTTGCTAAAAAATCAACATGCTAAAGTATAACTTTTTGCCTCAAAAATATACATACTTTAGTATAACTTTTTTTGCCTGAAAAAATCAACATGCTATTGTATGACTTTTTTTCTTCAAAAAATCAACATACTTAAGTATTTTTTTTTTGCCTTAAAAAAATCAACATGCTTTAGTATGACTTTTTTTGCCTTAAAAAAATCAAAATGCTATAGTAGAACTTTTTTTGTCAAAAAAAATCAACATGCATTAGTTGACTTTTTTTTTTCGAAAAAAATCAACATGCTTCAGTATGATATTTTATGCCCCTCCAAAAAAAAACAACTTTAATATGACTTTTATGCTGAAAAAAAACAACATGCATTAGTTTGACTTTTTTTGCCAAAAAAATCACCATGCTTTAGTATGACTTTTTTGCCCTAAAAAAAATAAACATGCTATATGTATGACATTTTTTCATCAAAAAATCAACATGCCATAGTATGATTTTTCTTCATCAAAAAAAAAACATGCTATAGTATCACTTTTTTTGCCTAAAAAAATCAAAATGCTAAAGTATGATTTTATTCATCAAAAAAGCAACATACTTTAGTATGCCTTTTTTCCCTAAAAAATAAACATTCTATAGTATGACTTTTTTTCATCAGAAATAGATACTCTATAGTATGATTTTTTTTCATCAAAAAATCAACAAGCTATAGTATGACCTTTTTGCCCAAAAAAATAAGCATGCTATAGTGTACGTTTTTTCATCAAAAAATCAAAATACATTAGTATGACTTTTTTTGCCCAAAAAAATCAACATGCTAAAGTATAACTTTTTTCCTAAAAAAATCAACATGCTAAAGTATGATTTTTTTGCAAAAAAATCAACATGCTTTAGTATGCCTTTTTTCCCTAAAAAAATAAACATTCTATAGTATGACTTTTTCATCAGAAATAGATACTCTATAGTATGACTTTTTTTCATCAAAAAATCAACATGCTTAGTATGACCTTTTTGCCCAAAAAATCAACATGCTATAGTGTAACGTTTTTTCATCAAAAAAATCAACATACATTAGTATGACTTTTTAGCCCAAAAAATCAACATGCTATAGTATGACTTTTTTGTCTAAAAAAATCAACATGCTAAAGTATAACTTTTTTTGCCTCAAAAAATATACATACTTTAGTATAACTTTTTTTGCCTGAAAAAATCAACATGCTTATTGTATGACTTTTTTCTTCAGAAAAATCAACATACTTTAAGTATTTTTTTTTGCCTTAAAAAAAACAAAATGCCATATAGTAGAACTTTTTTTGTCTACAAAAATCAACATGCTAAAGTATAACTTTTTTTGCCTCAAAAATAATACATACTTTAGTATAACTTTTTTTGCCTGAAAAAAATCAAACATGCTATTGTATGACTTTTTCTTCAAAAAATCAACATACTTAAGTATTTTTTTTTTGCCTTAAAAAATCAAAATGCTATAGTAGACTTTTTTTGTCAAAAAAAATCAACATGCATTAGTTTGACTTTTTTTTTTCCGAAAAAATCAACATGCTTCAGTATGATATTTTATGCCCCCCTCCCAAAAAAAAACATACTTTAATATACTTTATTGCTGAAAAAAAAACAACATGCATTAGTTGACTTTTTTTGCCTAAAAAATCACCATGCTTTAGTATGACTTTTATTGCCTAAAAAAATTAATCATGCTATATAGTATGATTTTTTCATCAAAAAATCACATGCCACAGTATGATTTTTCTTCATCAAAAAAAAACATGTTATAGTATCACTTTTTTTGCCTAAAAAAATCAAAATGCTAAAGTATGATTTTTTTTCATCAAAAAATCAACAAGCTATAGTATGACCTTTTTGCCCAAAAAAATAAGCATGCTATAGTGTACGTTTTTTCATCAAAAAATCAAAATACATTAGTATGACTTTTTTTGGCCCAAAAAAATCAACATGCTAAAGTATAACTTTTTTTGCCTAAAAAAATCAAAATGCTAAAGTATGATTTTATTCATCAAAAAAGCAACATACTTTAGTATGCCTTTTTTCCCTAAAAAAATAAACATTCTATAGTATGACTTTTTTTCATCAGAAATAGATTACTCTATGTATGATTTTCTTCATCAAAAAATCAACAAGCTATAGTATGACTTTTTGCCCAAAAAAATCAGCATCTATAGTGTACGTTTTCATCAAAAAATCAAAATACATTAGTATGACTTTTTTAGCCCAAAAAAAATCAACATGCTAAAGTATAACTTTTTTTGTCTAAAAAAATCAACATGCTAAAGTATAACTTTTTTTTGCCTCAAAAATATACATACTTTAGTATAACTTTTTTTGCCTGAAAAAAATCAACATGCTATTGTATGACTTTTTTTCTTCAAGAAAATCAACATACTTAAGTATTTTTTTTTGCCTTAAAAAAATCAAAATGCTATAGTAGAACTTTTTTTGTCTACAAAAAATAAACATGCTAAAGTATAACTTTTTTTGCCTCAAAAATATACATACTTTAGTATAACTTTTTTTGCCTAGAAAAAATCAACATGCTATTGTATGACTTTTTTTTCTTCAGAAAATCAACATACTTAAGTATTTTTTTTTTGCCTTAAAAAAATCAAAATGCTATAGTAGAACTTTTTTTGTCAAAAAAAATCAACATGCATTAGTTTGACTTTTTTTGCCGAAAAAAATCAACATGCTTCAGTATGATATTTATACCCCCCTCCCAAAAAAAAAACATACTTTAATATGACTTTATTGCTGAAAAAAACAACATGCATTAGTTTGACTTTTTTTGCCTAAAAAATCACCATGCTATTATGACTTTTTTTGCTAAAAAAATAATCATGCTATATAGATGACATTTTTCAATCACAAAAATCAACATGCCATAGTATGATTTTCTTCATCAAAAAAAAAACATGTTATAGTATCACTTTTTTTGCCTAAAAAAATCAAAATGCTAAATATGATTTTATTCATCAAAAAGCAACATACTTTAGTATGCCTTTTTCCTAAAAAAATAAACATTCTATAGTATGACTTTTTTTCATCAGAAATAGATACTCTATAGTATGATTTTTTTTCATCAAAAAATCAACAAGCTATAGTATACCCTTTGCCCAAAAAAATAAGCATGCTATAGTGTACGTTTTTTCATCAAAAAATCAAAACAAGCTATAGTATGACCTTTTTGCCCAAAAAAATCAGCATGCTATAGTGTACGTTTTTTCATCAAAAATCAAAATACATTAGTATGACTTTTTAGCCCAAAAAAAATCAAACATGCTAAAGTAATAACTTTTTTTGTCTAAAAAATCAACATGCTAAAGTATAACTTTTTTTGCCTCAAAAATATAACATACTTTAGTATAACTTTTTTTGCCTGAAAATCAACATGCTATTGTATGACTTTTTTCTTCAGAAATCAACATACTTAAGTATTTTTTTTTTGCCTTAAAAAAATCAAAATGCTATAGTAGAACTTTTTTGTCTACAAAAATCAACATGCTAAAGTATAACTTTTTTGCCTCAAAAATATACATACTTTAGTATAACTTTTTTTGCCTGAAAAAATCAACATGCTATTGTATGACTTTTTTTCTCAAAAAAATCAACATACTTTGTTTTTTTTTTCCTTAAAAAAATCAACATGCTTTAGTATGACTTTTTGCCTTAAAAAAATCAAAATGCTATAGTAGAACTTTTTTTGTCTAAAAAAATCAAACATGCTAAAGTATAACTTTTTTTGCCTCAAAAAATATACATACTTTAGTATAAACTTTTTTTGTCTGAAAAAATCAACATGCTATTTGTATGACTTTTTTCTTCAGAAAAATCACATAACTTAAGTATTTTTTTTTTGCCCTAAAAAAAATCAAAATGTGCTAAGTAGAACTTTTTTTGTCAATAAAAATCAACATGCATTAGTTTGACTTTTTTTTTGCCGAAAAAAAATCAACATGCTTCAGTATGATATTTTATGCCCCCCTCCCAAAAAAAAACATACTTTAATATGACCCTATTTCTAGAAAAAAAAACAACATGCCATTAATTTGACTTTTTTTGCCGAAAAAAATCACCAGCTTTAGTATGACTTATGCCTAAAAAATAAACATGCTATATGGTATGACATTTTTTCATCAAAAAATCAACATGCCATAGTATGATTTTTTCTTCATCAAAAAAAACATGCTATAGTATCACTTTTTTTGCCTAAAAAAATCAAAAATGCTAAAGTATGATTTTATTCATCAAAAAGCAACATACTTTAGTATGCTTTTTTCCCTAAAAAAATAAACATTTATAAGTATGACTTTTTCACAGAAATAGATACTCTATAGTATGATTTTTTTTTTCAAAAAAATCAACAAGCTATAGTATGGACCTTTTTGCCGAAAAAAAATCAAGCATGCTATAGTGTACGTTTTTTCATCAAAAAATCAAATACATTAGTATGACTTTTTTTGGCCCAAAAAAATCAAACATGCTAAGTATACTTTTTTTGCCTAAAAAAATCAAAATGCTAAAGTATGATTTATTCATCAAAAAAGCAACATACTTTAGTATGCCTTTTTCCCTAAAAAAATAAACATTCTATAGTATGACTTTTTTTCATCTGAAATAGATACTCTATAGTATGATTTTCTTCATCAAAAATCAACAAGCTATAGTATGACCTTGTTTGCCCAAAAAAATCAGCATGCTATAGTGTTACAGTTTTTCATCAAAAAATCAAAGACATTAGTATGACTTTTAGCCCAAAAAATCAACATGCTAAAGTATAACTTTTTTGTCTCTAAAAATCAACATGCTAAAAGTATAACTTTTTTTGCCTCAAAAAATTATACATACTTTAGTATAACTTTTTTTGCCGAAAAAATCAAATGTATTGTATGACTTTTTTTCTTCAGAAAATCAACATACTTAAGTATTTTTTTTTTGCTCTTAAAAAAATCAAAAATGCTATAGTAGAACTTTTTTTGTAAAAAAAAATCAACATGCATTAGTTTGACTTTTTTTTCGGAAAAAAATCAACATGCTTCAGTATGATATTTATGCCCCCCTCCCAAAAAAAAACATACTTTAATATGACTTTATTGCTGCAAAAAAAAACAACATGCATTGGTTTGACTTTTTGCCTAAAAAAATAAAACATGCTATATGTATGACATTTCATCAAAAAATCAACATGCCATTAGTATGATTTTTTCTTCATCAAAAAAAAACATGCTATAGTATCACTTTTTTTGCCTAAAAAAATCAAAATGCTAAAGTATGATTTTATTCAATCAAAAAAGCAACATACTTTAGTATGCCTTTTTCCCTAAAAAAATAAACATTCTATAGTATGACTTTTTTTCATTCAGAAATAGATACTCTATAGTATGATTTTTTTCATCAAAAAATCAACAAGCTATAGTATGACCTTTTTGCCCAAAAAAATAAGCATGCTATAGTGTACGTTTTTCATCAAAAAATCAAAAATACATTAGTATGACTTTTTTGGCCCAAAAAAATCAACATGCTAAAGTTTAACTTTTTTTGTCTAAAAAAAATCAACATGCTAAAGTATAACTTTTTTTGTCTAAAAATCAACATGCTAAATTATTTATTTATTATTATTAAATTATTTATTTATGGATTTATTTATTATTTCAAAACTAATGCATGTTGTTTTTTCAGCAATAAAAAGTCATATTAAAGTATGTTTTCTTTGGAGGGGGGCATAAAATATACTGAAAGCATGTTGATTTTTCAGCCAAAAAAAAAGTCAAACTAATGCATGTTGATTTTTTTTGACAAAAAAATTCTACTATAGCATTTTGTTTTTTTAAGGCAAAAAAAGTCATACTAAAGCATGTTGATTTTTTTTAAGCAAAAAAAAAAAAAACTTAGGTATGTTGATTTTCTGAAGAAAAAAAGTCATACAATAGCATGTTGCATTTTTTCAGGCAAAAAAGTTATACTATTAAATATTATATTTTTGAGTCAAAAAAATTTATACTTTAGCATGTTGATTTTTTTAGACAAAAAAAGTTCTACTATAGCATTTTGATTTTTTTTAAGGCAAAAAAAGTCATACTAAAAGCATGTTGATTTTTTAAGGCAAAAAAAAAAAACTTAGGTATGTTGATTTCTAAAAAAAAAGTCATACAATAGCATGTTATTTTTTCAGGCAAAAAAAAGTTATACTAAAGTATGTATATTTTTAGGCAAAAAAAAAGTAAACTTAGCATGTTGATTTTTTTAGACAAAAAAAGTTATACTTTAGCATGCTGATTTTTTTGGGCAAAAAAGGTCATGCTATAGCATGTTGATTTTTTGATGAAGAAAAATTCATACTATAGAGTATCTATTTCTGATGAAAAAAAGTCATACATATAGAATGTTTATTTTTTAGGGAAAAAAGGCATACTAAAGTATGTTGCTTTTGATGAATAAAATCATACTTAGCATTTTGATTTTTTAGGCAAAAAAAGTTATACTTTAGCATGTTGATTTTTTTAGACAAAAAAAGTATACTAAATATGTATATTTTTGAGGCAAAAAAAGTTATACTTTAGCATGTTGATTTTTTAACAAAAAAAGTTATACTTTAGCATGTTGATTTTTAGACAAAAAAAGTTATACTTTAGCATGTTGATTTTTTGGGCTAAAAAAGTCATACTAATGTATTTTGATTTTTTGATGAAAAACGTACACTATAGCATGCTGATTTTTTTGGGCAAAAAAGTCATACTATAGCTTGTTGATTTTTGATGAAGAAAAATCATACTATAGAGTATCTATTTCTGATGAAAAAAAGTCATACTATAGAATGTTGTTTTTTTAGGAAAAAAGGCATACTAAAGTATGTTGCTTTTTTGGAATAAAATCATACTTTAGCATTTTGATTTTTTGAGGGCAAAAAAAGTGATACTATAGCATGTTTTTTTTTGATGAAGAAAAATCATACTATGGCATGTTGATTTTTTGATGAAAAATGTCATACTATATAGCATGTTTATTTTTTTAAGGCAATAAAAGTCATTACTAAAGCATGGTGATTTTTTTCGGCAAAAAAAAACTAATGCATGTTGTTTTTTTTCAGCAATAAAAGTCATATTAAAGTATGTTTTTTTTGGGAGGGGGCATAAAATATTTACTGAAGCATGTTGATTTTTTCAGCAAAAAAAAAGTCAAACTTAATGCATGTTGATTTTTTTTGACAAAAAAAGTTCTATTACTATAGCATTTTGATTTTTTAAAGCAAAAAAAAGTCATACTAAAGCATGTTGATTTTTTTAAGCCAAAAAAAAAAACTTAAGTATGTTGATTTTTCTGAAGAAAAAAGTCATACAATAGCATGTTGATTTTTCAGGCAAAAAAAAGTTATACTAAAGTATGTATAATTTTTTGAAGGCAAAAAAAGTTCTACTATAGCATGTTGATTTTTTAACACAAAAAAAGTCATACTAAAGCATGTTGATTTTTTTAAGGCAAAAGAATCAAACTAAAGTATGTTTGATTTTTGAAGAGAAAAAAAGTCATACAATAGCATGTTGATTTTTTCAGGCAAAAAAAGTTATACTAAAGTATGTATATTTTGAGGCAAAAAAAGTTATACTTTAGCATGTTGATTTTTTAGACAAAAAAAAGTTATACTTTAGCATGTATATTTTTTTGGGCTAAAAAAGTCATACTAATGTATTTTGATTGTTTGATGAAAAAACGTACACTTTATAGCATGCTGATTTTTTTGGGCAAAAAGTCATACTATAGCTTGTTGATTTTTGATGAAGAAAATCATACTATAGAGTATCTATTTCTGATGAAAAAAAAGTCATACTATAGAATGTTTATTTTTTTAGGGAAAAAAGGCATACTAAAGTATTTGCTTTTTGAATGAATAAAAATCATACTTTAGCCATTTTGATTTTTTTAGGCAAAAAAAGTGATACTATAGCATGTTTTTTTTTGATGAAGAAAAAATTCATACTATGGCATGTTGATTTTTTGATGAAAAAAAATGTCCATACTAATATAGCATGTTTATTTTTTAGGCAATAAAAGTCATACTAAAGCATGGTGATTTTTTCGGCAAAAAAAGTCAAACTAATGCATGTTGTTTTTTTTCAGCAATATAAAAATCATATTAAAGTATGTTTTTTTTTGGGAGGGGGCATAAAATATCATACTGAAGCAGCCATGTTGATTTTTTTTAGCAAAAAAAAAGGTCATACTAATGCATGTTGATTTTTTTGACAAAAAAAATTTTCTACTATAGCATTTTTGATTTTTTTAGGCAAAAAAAGTCCTACTAAAGCATGTTGATTTTTTTTAGGCAAAAAAAAAATACGTATGTTGATTTTTTAAGAAAAAAAGTCATACAATAGCATGTTGATTTTTTCAGGGCAAAAAAAATATACTAAAGTATGTATATTTTTGAGGCAATAAAAGTTATACTTTAGCATGTTGAATTTTTTTAGACAAAAAAGTTCTACTATAGCATTTTGATTTAAGGCCAAAAAAGTCATACTAAAGCATGTTGATTTTTTTAGGCAAAAAAAAAAAATACTTAATATCGTGATTTTTTGAAGAAAAAAAGTCATACAATAGCATGTTGATTTTTTCAGGCAAAAAGTTATACTAAAGTATGTATATTTTTAGGCAAAAAAATTTATACTTTAGCATGTTGATTTTTTTGGCTAAAAAAAGTCATACTAATGTATTTGATTTTTTGATGAAAAAACGTACACTATAGCATGCTGATTTTTTTTGGCAAAAAGGTCATACTATAGCTTGTTGATTTTTTGATGAAGAAAAATCATACTAAGAGTATCTATTTCTGATGAAAAAAAGTCATACTATAGAATGTTTATTTTTTTAGGGGGAAAAAAGGCATACTAAAGTATGTTGCTTTTTTGATGAATAAAATCATTACTTTAGCATTTTGATTTTTTTAGGCAAAAAAAGTGATACTATAACATGTTTTTTTGATGAAGAAAAATCATACTATGGCATGTTGATTTTTTGATGAAAAAAATGTCATACTATATAGCATGTTTATTTTTTTAGGCAATAAAAGTCATACTAAAGCATGGTGATTTTTTTGGCAAAAAAAGTCAAACTAATGCATGTTGTTTTTTCAGCAATAAAAGTCATATTAAAGTATGTTTTTTTTGGGAGGGGGGCATAAAATATCATACTGAAGCATGTTGATTTTTTTCGGCAAAAAAAAAGTCAAACTAATGCATGTTGATTTTTTTTGACAAAAAAAGTTTACTATAGCATTTGATTTTTTAAGGCAAAAAAAAAAAAATACTTAAGTATGGTTGATTTTCTGAAGAAAAAAGTCATACAATAGCATGTGATTTTTTCAGGCAAAAAAAGTTATACTAAAGTATGTATATTTTTGAGGCAAAAAAAGTTATACTTTAGCATGTTGATTTTTTTAGACAAAAAAAGTTATACTTAGCATGTTGATTTTTTTTAGACAAAAAAGTTATACTTTAGCATGTTGATTTTTTTGGCTAAAAAAGTCATACTAATGTATTTTGATTTTTTGATGAAAAAAACGTACACTATAGCATGCTGATTTTTTTGAGGCAAAAGGTCATACTATAGCTTGTTGATTTTTTGAGAAAAAAAATCATACTATAGAGTATCTTTATTTCTGATGAAAAAAGTCATACTATAGAATGTTTATTTTTTAGGGAAAAAGGCATACTAAAGTATGTTTGCTTTTTTGATGAAAAATCTACTTTAGCATGTTGATTTTTTTGAGGCAAAAAAAGTTATACTTTAGCATGTTGATTTTTTTAGAAAAAAAAGTTATACTATAGCATGTTGATTTTTTTGGGCAAAAAAAGTCATACTAATGTATGTTTGATTTTTTTTTGATGAAAAAACTACACTATAGCATGTTGATTTTTTTGGGCAAAAAGTCATACTATAGCTTGTTGATTTTTTGGATGGGAAAAAAAAAATCATACAATAGAGTATGTTTATTCTGATGATAAAAAGTCATACTATAAAGAATGTTTTTTTTTTAAGGAAAAAATCATACTAAAGTATGTTGCTTTTTTATGAAAAAAAGTCATACTTTAGCATTTTGATTTTTTTAGGCAAAAAAAGTCATACTTTAGCATGTTTATTTTTTAGACAAAAAAAGTTATACTTTAGCATTGATTTTTTTAGGCAAAAAAGTGATACTATAGCATGTTTTTTTTTTATGAAAAAAATCATACTATGGCATGTTGATTTTTTTAATGAAAAAATGTCATACTATATAGCATGTTTATTTTTTTAGGCAATTAAATTCATACTAAAGCATGTTTGGTGATTTTTCGGCAAAAAAAGTCATACTAATGTATGTGATTTTTTGACAAAAAAAGTTATACTAAAGTATGATTTTTTGAGGCAAAAAAAGTTATACTTTAGCATGTTGATTTTTTAAGGCAAAAAAAGTCATACTAAAGCATGTTGATTTTTTTAAGGCAAAAAAAAAAAACTTAAGTATGTTGATTTTTTTGAAGAAAAAAAAGTCATACAATAGCATGTTGATTTTTTCAGGCAAAAAAAGTTATACTAAAGTATGTATATTTTTGAGGCAAAAAAAGTTATACTTTAGCATGTTGATTTTTTTAGACAAAAAAAAGTTATACTTTAGCATGTTGATTTTTTTAGACAAAAAAAGTTATACTTTAGCATGTTGATTTTTTTGGGCTAAAAAAGTCATACTAATGTATTTTGATTTTTTGATGAAAAAACGTACACTATAGCATGCTGATTTTTTTGGGCAAAAAGGTCATACTATAGCTTGTTGATTTTTTGATGAAGAAAAATCATACTATAGAGTATCTATTTCTGATGAAAAAAAGTCATACTATAGAATGTTTATTTTTTTAGGGAAAAAAGGCATACTAAAGTATGTTGCTTTTTTGATGAATAAAATCATACTTTAGCATTTTGATTTTTTAGGCAAAAAAAGTGATACTATAGCATGTTTTTTTTGATGAAGAAAAATCATACTATGGCATGTTGATTTTTTGATGAAAAATGTCATACTATATAGCATGTTTATTTTTTTAGGCAATAAAAGTCATACTAAAGCATGGTGATTTTTTCGGCAAAAAAGTCAAACTAATGCATGTTGTTTTTTTCAGCAATAAAAGTCATATTAAAGTATGTTTTTTTTTGGAGGGGGGCATAAAATATCATACTGAAGCATGTTGATTTTTTTCGGCAAAAAAAAAGTCAAACTAATGCATGTTGATTTTTTTGACAAAAAAAGTTCTACTATAGCATTTTGATTTTTTTAGGCAAAAAAAAAAAAATACTTAAGGTATGTTGATTTTCTGAAGAAAAAAGTCATACAATAGTCATGTTGATTTTTTTCAGGCAAAAAAGTTATACTAAAGTATGTATATTTTTGAGGCAAAAAAAGTTATACTTTAGCATGTTGATTTTTTTAGACAAAAAAAGTTCTTACTATAGCATTTGATTTTTTAAGGCAAAAAAAGTCATACTAAAGCATGTTGATTTTTTAAGGCAAAAAAAAAAACTTAGTATGTTGATTTTTGAAGAAAAAAAGTCATACAATGCATGTTGATTTTTTCAGGCAAAAAAGTTATACTAAAGTATGTATATTTTTGAGGCAAAAAAAGTTATACTTTAGCATGTTGATTTTTTTAGACAAAAAAAGTTATACTTTAGCATGTTTGATTTTTTTAGACAAAAAAAGTTATACTTTAGCATGTTGATTTTTTTGGGCTAAAAAAAAAAAAAAAAGTTTTTTTTCTTCATACTAATGTATTTTGATTTTTGATGAAAAAAAACGTACACTATAGCATGCTGATTTTTTTGGGCAAAAAAAGGTCATACTATAGCTTGTTGATTTTTTGATGAAAAAAAATCATACTATAGAGTATCTATTCTGATGAAAAAAAAAGTCATACTATAGAATGTTGTTTTTTTAGGGAAAAAAAGGCATACTAAAGTATGTTGATTTTTGATGAATAAAATCATACTTTAGCATTTTGATTTTTTTAGGCAAAAAAAGTTATACTTAGCATGTGTTTTTTTAGACAAAAAAAGTTATACTTTAGCATGTTGATTTTTTAGACAAAAAAAGTTATATTTAGCATGTTGATTTTTTGGGCAAAAAAAGTCATACTAATGTATTTTGATTTTTTGATGAAAAAACGTACACTAAGCATTGCTTTTTTTGGGCAAAAAAGTCATACTATAGCTTGTTGATTTTTTGATGAAAAAAAATCATACTATAGAGTATCTATTCTGATGAAAAAAAGTCATACTATAGAATGTTTATTTTTTTAGGAAAAAAGGCATACTAAAGTATGTTGCTTTTTTGATGAATAAAATATACTTTAGCATTTTAATTTTTTAGGCAAAAAAGTGATACTATAGCATGTTTTTTTTTTGATGAAGAAAAATCATACTATGCATGTTGATTTTTGATGAAAAAATGTCATACTATAAGCATGTTTATTTTTTAGGCAATAAAAGTCATACTAAAGCATGGTTGATTTTTTCGGCAAAAAAAGTCAAACTAATGCATGTTGTTTTTTTCAGCAATAAAAGTCATATAAAGTATGTTTTTTTTTGGGAGGGGCATAAAATATCATACTGAAGCATGTTGATTTTTTTCGGCAAAAAAAAAGTCAAACTAATGCATGTTGATTTTTTTGACAAAAAAAGTTCTACTATAGCATTTTGATTTTTTAAGCAAAAAAAGTCATACTAAAGCATGTTGATTTTTTTAGGCAAAAAAAAAAAATACTTAAGTATGTTAATTTTCTGTAGAAAAAAAGTTCTACTATAGCATTTGATTTTTTTAAGGCAAAAAAAGTCATACTAAAGCATGTTGATTTTTTTAGGCAAAAAAAAATACTTAAGTATGTTGATTTTTTGAAGAAAAAAAGTCATACAATAGCATGTTGATTTTTTTCAGGCAAAAAAAAGTTATACTAAAGTATGTATATTTTTGAGGCAAAAAAAGTATACTTAAGCATGTTGATTTTTTTAGACAAAAAAAGTTCTACTATAGCATTTTGATTTTTTTAAGGCAAAAAAAGTCATACTAAAGCATGTTGATTTTTTTAAGGCAAAAAAAAAAACTTAAGTATGTTGATTTTTTTTGAAGAAAAAAAGTCATACAATAGCATGTTGATTTTTTCAGGCAAAAAAAGTTATACTAAAGTATGTTATTTTTGAGGCAAAAAAAGTTATACTTTAGCATGTGATTTTTTTAGACAAAAAAAGTTATACTTTAGCATGTTGATTTTTTTAGACAAAAAAAGTTATACTTTAGCATGTTGATTTTTTTGGGCTAAAAAAGTCATACTAATGTATTTTGATTTTTTGATGAAAAAACGTACACTATAGCATGCTGATTTTTTTGGGCAAAAAGGTCATACTATAGCTTGTTGATTTTTTGATGAAGAAAAATCATACTATAGAGTATCTATTTCTGATGAAAAAAAGTCATACTATAGAATGTTTATTTTTTAGGGAAAAAAGGCATACTAAAGTATGTTGCTTTTTGATGAATAAAATC
The DNA here is from genome assembly GCA_003999625.1 of Oryzias javanicus. Classification (NCBI taxonomy): domain Eukaryota; kingdom Metazoa; phylum Chordata; class Actinopteri; order Beloniformes; family Adrianichthyidae; genus Oryzias; species Oryzias javanicus. The sequence goes on from ML136800.1 coordinate 14,310, forward strand.
ATACTTTAGCATTTTGATTTTTTTAGGCAAAAAAAGTGATACTATAGCATGTTTTTTTTTGATGAAGAAAAATCATACTATGGCATGTTGATTTTTTGATGAAAAAATGTCATACTATATAGCATGTTTATTTTTTTAGGCAATAAAAGTCATACTAAAGCATGGTGATTTTTTCGGCAAAAAAAGTCAAACTAATGCATGTTGTTTTTTTTCAGCAATAAAAGTCATATTAAAGTATGTTTTTTTTGGGAGGGGGGCATAAAATATCATACTGAAGCATGTTGATTTTTTTCGGCAAAAAAAAGTCAAACTAATGCATGTTGATTTTTTTGACAAAAAAAGTTCTACTATAGCATTTTGATTTTTTTAAGGCAAAAAAAAAAATACTTAAGTATGTTGATTTTCTGAAGAAAAAAAGTCATACAATAGCATGTTTTTTTCAGGCAAAAAAGTTATACTAAAGTATGTATATTTTTGAGGCAAAAAAAGTTATACTTTAGCATGTTGATTTTTTTAGACAAAAAAAGTTCTACTATAGCATTTTGATTTTTTAAGGCAAAAAAAGTCATACTAAAGCATGTTGATTTTTTTAAGGCAAAAAAAAAAAACTTAAGTATGTTGATTTTTTGAAGAAAAAAAGTCATACAATAGCATGTTGATTTTTTCAGGCAAAAAAAGTTATACTAAAGTATGTATATTTTTGAGGCAAAAAAAGTTATACTTTAGCATGTTGATTTTTTTAGACAAAAAAAGTTATACTTTAGCATGTTGATTTTTTTAGACAAAAAAAGTTTATACTTTAGCATGTTGATTTTTTTGGGCTAAAAAAGTCATACTAATGTATTTTGATTTTTTGATGAAAAAACGTACACTATAGCATGCTGATTTTTTTGGGCAAAAAGGTCATACTATAGCTTGTTGATTTTTTGATGAAGAAAAATCATACTATAGAGTATCTATTTCTGATGAAAAAAAGTCATACTATAGAATGTTTATTTTTTTAGGGAAAAAAGGCATACTAAAGTATGTTGCTTTTTTGATGAATAAAATCATACTTTAGCATTTTGATTTTTTTAGGCAAAAAAAGTGATACTATAGCATGTTTTTTTTGATGAAGAAAAATCATACTATGGCATGTTGATTTTTTGATGAAAAAATGTCATACTATATAGCATGTTTATTTTTTTAGGCAATAAAAGTCATACTAAAGCATGGTGATTTTTTCGGCAAAAAAATCAAACTAATGCATGTTGTTTTTTTTCAGCAATAAAAGTCATATTAAAGTATGTTTTTTTTGGGAGGGGGCATAAAATATCATACTGAAGCATGTTGATTTTTTTCAGCAAAAAAAAAGTCAAACTAATGCATGTTGATTTTTTTTGACAAAAAAAGTTCTACTATAGCATTTTGATTTTTTTAAGGCAAAAAAAGTCATACTAAAGCATGTTGATTTTTTTAAGGCAAAAAAAAAAACTTAAGTATGTTGATTTTCTGAAGAAAAAAAGTCATACAATAGCATGTTGATTTTTTCAGGCAAAAAAAGTTATACTAAAGTATGTATATTTTTGAGGCAAAAAAAGTTATACTTTAGCATGTTGATTTTTTAGACAAAAAAAGTTCTACTATAGCATTTTGATTTTTTTAAGGCAAAAGAAGTCATACTAAAGTATGTTGATTTTTTTGAAGAAAAAAGTCATACAATAGCATGTTGATTTTTTCAGGCAAAAAAAGTTATACTAAAGTATGTATATTTTTGAGGAAAAAAAAGTTATACTTTAGCATGTTGATTTTTTTAGACAAAAAAAGTTATACTTTAGCATGTTGATTTTTTGGGCTAAAAAAGTCATACTAATGTATTTTGATTTTTTGATGAAAAAAACGTACACTATAGCATGCTGATTTTTTTGGGCAAAAAGGTCATACTATAGCTTGTTGATTTTTTGATGAAGAAAAATCATACTATAGAGTATCTATTTCTGATGAAAAAAAGTCATACTATAGAATGTTTATTTTTTTAGGGAAAAAAGGCATACTAAAGTATGTTGCTTTTTTGATGAATAAAATCATACTTTAGCATTTTGATTTTTTTAGGCAAAAAAAGTGATACTATAGCATGTTTTTTTTTGATGAAGAAAAATCATACTATGGCATGTTGATTTTTGATGAAAAAATGTCATACTATATAGCATGTTTATTTTTTAGGCAATAAAAGTCATACTAAAGCATGGTGATTTTTTTCGGCAAAAAAAGTCAAACTAATGCATGTTGTTTTTTTCAGCAATAAAAGTCATATTAAAGTATGTTTTTTTTGGGAGGGGGGCATAAAATATCATACTGAAGCATGTTGATTTTTTTCGCAAAAAAAAAAAAGTCAAACTAATGCATGTTGATTTTTTTGACAAAAAAAGTTCTACTATAGCATTTTGATTTTTTTAAGGCAAAAAAAAGTCCTACTAAAGCATGTTGATTTTTTTAAGGCAAAAAAAAAAATAAGTATGTTGATTTTCTGAAGAAAAAAAGTCATACAATAGCATGTTGATTTTTTCAGGCAAAAAAAGTTATACTAAAGTATGTATATTTTTGAGGCAAAAAAAGTTATACTTTAGCATGTTGATTTTTTTAGACAAAAAAAGTTCTACTATAGCATTTTGATTTTTTTAAGGCAAAAAAAGTCATACTAAAGCATGTTGATTTTTTTAAGGCAAAAAAAAAAAAACTTAAGTATGTTGATTTTTTTGAAGAAAAAAAGTCATACAATAGCATGTTGATTTTTTCAGGCAAAAAAAGTTATACTAAAGTATGTATATTTTTGAGGCAAAAAAAGTTATACTTTAGCATGTTGATTTTTTTGGGCTAAAAAAGTCATACTAATGTATTTTGATTTTTTGATGAAAAAACGTACACTATAGCATGCTGATTTTTTGGGCAAAAAGGTCATACTATAGCTTGTTGATTTTTTGATGAAGAAAAATCATACTATAGAGTATCTATTTCTGATGAAAAAAAGTCATACTATAGAATGTTTATTTTTTTAGGGAAAAAAGGCATACTAAAGTATGTTGCTTTTTTGATGAATAAAATCATACTTTAGCATTTTGATTTTTTTAGGCAAAAAAAGTGATACTATAACATTTTTTTTTTGATGAAGAAAAATCATACTATGGCATGTTGATTTTTTGATGAAAAAATGTCATACTATATAGCATGTTTATTTTTTTAGGCAATAAAAGTCATACTAAAGCATGGTGATTTTTTTGGCAAAAAAAGTCAAACTAATGCATGTTGTTTTTTCAGCAATAAAAGTCATATTAAAGTATGTTTTTTGGAGGGGGGCATAAAATATCATACTGAAGCATGTTGATTTTTTTCGGCAAAAAAAAGTCAAACTAATGCATGTTGATTTTTTTTTGACAAAAAAAGTTCTACTATAGCATTTTGATTTTTTAAGGCAAAAAAAAAATACTTAAGTATGTTGATTTTTCTGAAGAAAAAAGTCATACAATAGCATGTTGATTTTTTCAGGCAAAAAAGTTATACTAAAGTATGTTATTTTTGAGGCAAAAAAAGTTATACTTTAGCATGTTGATTTTTTTAGACAAAAAAAGTTCTACTATAGCATTTTGATTTTTTAAGGCAAAAAAAGTCATACTAAAGCATGTTTATTTTTTTAAGGCAAAAAAAGTCATACTAAAGCATGTTGATTTTTTAAGGCAAAAAAAAAAACTTAAGTATGTTTATTTTCTGAAGAAAAAAAGTCATACAATAGCATGTTGATTTTTTCAGGCAAAAAAAGTTATACTAAAGTATGTATATTTTTGAGGCAAAAAAAGTTATACTTTAGCATGTTGATTTTTTAGACAAAAAAAGTTCTACTATAGCATTTGATTTTTTAAGCAAAAGAAGTCATACTAATGTATTTTGATATTTTGATGAAAAAACGTACACTATAGCATGCTGATTTTTTTGGGCAAAAAGGTCATACTATAGCTTGTTGATTTTTTGATGAAGAAAAATCATACTATAGAGTATCTATTTCTGATGAAAAAAAGTCATACTATAGAATGTTTATTTTTTTAGGGAAAAAAGGCATACTAAAGTATGTTGCTTTTTTGAAGAATAAAATCATACTTTAGCATTTTGATTTTTTTAGGCAAAAAAAGTGATACTATAGCATGTTTTTTTTTGATGAAGAAAAATCATACTATGGCATGTTGATTTTTGATGAAAAAATGTCATACTATATAGCATGTTTATTTTTTTAGGCAATAAAAGTCAAACTAATGCATGTTGTTTTTTTTCAGCAATAAAAGTCATATTAAAGTATGTTTTTTTTTGGAGGGGGGCATAAAATATCATACTGAAGCATGTTGATTTTTTTCAGCAAAAAAAAAAGTCAAACTAATGCATGTTGATTTTTTTTGACAAAAAAAAGTTCTACTCTAGCATTTTGATTTTTTTAAGGCAAAAAAAGTCATACTAAAGCATGTTGATTTTTTTAAGGCAAAAAAAAAAAATACGTATGTTGATTTTCTGAAGAAAAAAAGTCATACAATAGCATGTTGATTTTTTCAGGCAAAAAAAGTTATACTAAAGTATGTATTTTTGAGGCAAAAAAAGTTATACTTTAGCATGTTGATTTTTTTAGACAAAAAAAGTTCTACTATAGCATTTTGATTTTTTTAAGGCAAAAAAAGTCCTACTATAGAGTATCTATTTCTGATGAAAAAAAGTCATACTATAGAATGTTTATTTTTTTAGGGAAAAAAGGCATACTAAAGTATGTTGCTTTTTTGATGAATAAAATCATACTTTAGCATTTTGATTTTTTGAGGCAAAAAAAGTTATACTTTAGCATGTTTATTTTTTTAGGCAATAAAAGTCAAACTGGGACTTCCGGTGGCGCCATGTCGGGGTAAAAAGCCTAAATCAGGTCTGCGTCAGAAAATATTAAATACCCTAACAAAATATCGCTTTCTAGCCAGCGTAAAAACAGAGTACACCATGTCAACATCTCTAAGGAGCCAAAGCTGCAAATAAGCAAGAAGCATGATGGAGAAAAACGAAAATTTAAAGCAACTAACCATGCCTCAAGCTATCACCGGCAACAACGAAGCCGCGATGAAAGCAACACAGAGAACAAATACTGCGTGAACTGGAGAAATTAAGACGGGAGAACAGAGAAGGCCCACTCGCAAAACGAAACTCTCATTAACCAAACTGGACACTACGATGCAAGAGTTAAAAAGCGATATGACTAAACTTGAAAAGAGGACGGCGGAAACAGAGGAACGCATCAGCAGCGTTGAAGATGTGACACAGAGACACGAAAGGGCAAATAAAATACCTGCTGCACAGAGAGATGGACTTGGCAGCTAAATGTGAGGAACTGCAGAACAGGTCACGCGAAGAAGCAACTTGAGAATATATCAAGTACCGGAAGGTAGCGAGGGGAAAGACACAGTAGCCTTCGTGAAAGAGCTAATACAGTCAACCATGAAGCTAACGCTGGAGGGGAACATCAGATTGAGCGAGCCATAGAGCACTGTCTGTCAAACCGATGACTTCACGTCTGCACCGCCGGTCTCTGATCGTGAAATTTGTGGACTACTCATTTGAAAGAAAAGATCCTGAAGCAAGCCCTGGAGTCAAGACGAGTGCTGTATAAAGGTAGCCCTATATTTTTCGACCACGATTACTCCCCGATCTACAAAGAAGGCGCGCACAGATACGAGAAGTCATCAAACAATTGAAGCAGAAGGACATCAAAAGCAAAGTGTCTGTATCCAGCGCAGCTAAAGCTTTCACGGAGGAAGGAGAGAAGACGTACCCGTCGCTTGCAACCGCGGCACCCGCCCTGAGGGAGCTTGGAATCCAGGTCCGGCTGACGAAAGGGAGAAGATGGAGCACGAACTGGCCGCTACAGGTGGAATGTAGCGGGAGGAAAACGTGCAAGAGATGCAGTAAAGTTGAACAGCGCCGATGCTAAAATGTTCTTCAGCGGAGATGAATGACTTTCAGATAAATCGGCTAAGCGTGTTCTTTTCATCAGAGTTCGTACTTAAATGTTAGGGGTTACATGTCAATTTAAAGCAGAAGACGCACCTTGAGGATTAACAGCGAGAGATAAAGCCGCAGATGGAACAGCTGCATCAGCTTCAAGATGCACAAATCCAAGCACAATTTGTGTTTCCCACGGAGGAACTGTCACCATCCTCTGATCAAACTGTGAAGAAACGTTTTATTTCTTCACATCAAAAATCCAGTTGGGTATGTGGAAGTCCATTTTCTTTTTTTTTTTATTACATGTTTTGTTTAATATATTCTGTCACCTCAGCGTTGAGATTAGTTTTGGTTGATGGTTTTGAAATGTATTTCAGGAGTTTTTTAAAAGTTGTATGTATATGCTTGAAATAAAAGGTGGAGAACAAATATGGAGGCAACAAATATAAACATCCTATGAACAGTTTAAAATGCATTAGCTGGAATGTAAAAGGGATCAGTACCCCAAATTAAAAGGAAGAAAATTTTGAATCAACTTAAAACGAGGCAATGTTCCATTGCAATGATTCAGGAAACACACTTATCTGAAAAGGAGCATCTGAAATTAAAGAGAGAGTGGGTGGACCAGATATATGCTTCATCCTTTGGAAGGAAAAGAGGGTGGCCATTCTAATCAATAAAAATAATATTTTAAACATAAAGAAACACACACCGATAAAGAGGGCAGGTATGTAATGGTGAAGGGAGAAATTGGAGGCAACCAAATTACTCTGCTAATCTTTATGCACCAAATGAGGATTTGTCCCAAATTCTTCAAAACTATAGCTTCAATGCTAGCAGACAAATCAGAAGGTAATGATTTTGATTGGTGAGATTTTAATTGTGTCCCAGTCAATGTCTAGATAGACTCCCAAAAGGACAAGGCCCCGTATCAAGAAAATCCAAAACAATGAATGCAATGATGGAGGAGCTGGGTCTAATAGATATTTGGCGTCATTTACATCCAAGAGAGAAGGAATTTACCTTCATGTCCCCGGTACATGGTAGTTTTTCTCGACTAGATATGTTTTTGATATCAGGCAATGATTCATATAGAGTGAAGGAATGTAATATAGAACCAATAACTATATCAGACCTGCACTAATATCTCTTAATTTAAAGTTAGGGTCACATAACCAATTTAAAACTACTGGACTTAATGTATCTTTACTAAATGACGATAAAATAAAAGAAGACCTTAAAAAATCTTTAATAGAATATTTTGAACTAAATAACAACGACTCAACTTCTCCCTCTACCCTTTGGGATGGGAGCAAGGCTGTTATGAGGGGCAATATTATTGCTATCTCTTCACGACTAAAAAAACAAAGACTTACTGAGCAGAATAACCTGGAGAAAGAAATTAAAGAAATGGAATTAAGATTTCAGCAGAATGGTGACCAAAAATTGCTCCATCTGTTGAAAAAGACTAGACAGAAACTAGATGACCTGCTTACATACAAAGCAGAGGGAGCTCTTCGATTTACAAATAGGAAATACTATGAACATGGTAATAGGGCCAGCAGATTGTTGGCCTTTCAACTACGAAAAATCTCAGTCTATATAGAACGGTGGGGCAAAATAAGATGTAATCAAACAAAAAAAATGCTTACACAACCCAGTGACATAGCCAGAGCATTTGCTGAATACTATCAAGGTTTATATAAGGAAGACAGCTGCCAGGGAAAAAAGAAAAAATTGAGTATTTTTTAATTCAACCAAAATGAAGAAAATATCACAGGAAGAGGCAGATATAAATGACAAGTCCTATAAAGAAGAAGAAATTAGAAGGAACATTTTTAAAACTTAAAAATAATAAAACACCTGGGGTGGATGGGCTTTCAGGAGAGTACTATAAGACCTTCGCAAATGAAATTATACCTATCTTATGCAAAGTAATATAATTATGCACTAATAGAAAAGAACCCCCCATGGTCGTGGTCAGAAGCTGTGATTAGCGTAATACCAAAGAAAATAAAGACCCAACACTGGTGTTCTCATAAGTCCAATATAGTCTTTTATGTGTAGATTTGAAAAATCTTGACCTCAATCCTAGCAGAAAGAATACAAAATGTATTAAGACCTTGATTAAGCCTGATCAAACAGCTTTATTATGGGACGACAGGGCTGTGACAATATCAGAAAAAGCACTAAATCTACAAATAATAGCAAGTAAAAGGAATATTCCGGCTATGCTCCTCAGTTAGATGCAGAAAAAGCGTTTGACCGTGTGGATTGGATTATTCTAATGGAATCACTCAAACATATGGGTTTTAAAGAGGCCTTTATTGATTGGATAAAATTTTCTATAATAAATCCCAAATCAAGGGTCAGAGTTAATGGTCACTACTCAGATTTTTTCCCCCTGGAACGAGGCACTCGACAGGGAGACGCGCTATCTCCATGTCTGTTTGCTCTTAGCATCGAGCCCTTAGCAGAACTAATAAGGGTAAATCCAGCTATACAGGGAATAAGAGATGACGCAAATATCCAGCATAAACTGGCACTTTTTGCTGATGAATTCTAATGTTTATTGAAAACCCGATCACCTCCATACCTGCTCTACTGCAAAATCTTAAAGAATATAGTTATGTGTCAGGATACAAGATCAATAAAATAAATCTAATGCAATGATGATCGTAGGAGAATGGCCTCTAGAACTAGATAATCTGGTCTCATTTAAACAGTCAACAAACGGATTTCAGTATCTGGGCATTTTTCTTACACTAAAGTCTCACAACTATATAACCCCAACTACGGGAAACTAACCAAGGAAATCAAAAAGGAAGTGGATAGGTGGGACATGCTCCCAATTTCGCTTCTAGGAAGAATAGAGGCGATAAAAATGAACATCCTTCCAAGAATTTTATTTTTGTTTCAATCTCTTCCATCTCAGTCCCTCAATCTACATTTAAAACATTAGATAAATACTGTCCAGATTTATTTGCAAAACCGGAAACCAAGAATACGCTTGAAGATACTGAAGACGAAGCAAGAAACAGGGAGGGCTTGGATGCCTGATTTAAAGCTTTACTACTGGGCAACACATCTACGTGTAAATTTCATACTGGGTTGGAGGAGATAGAGAAATACAATGGCTTTCAATTGAAACAAAATTCCCTTTCTGGTCTGATGCTTCAAAATCTCCCTTTTATGAGTAAACAAGCGGGACAAAGATTAAGATTAATAACCTGGGTAATGCAAACAATCAAGATTTGGAATTTAATTCGTAAAAGTACTGGAAATTCCAGGGGGCTCTCTCGTGCCACACCCATTATAGGTAACATTGAGTTTCTTCCATGTATATCAGATCCGATTTTAAAAAGTGGGGTGAAAGGGTTTGAAAGTATTCCAACACTTGTTTGTGGAGAAACATTGAAATCATTTTCAGAACTGCAAAACAGTTCTCTCTTCCACCAAGCGACCTGTATAGATTACCTTCAGATTAGAGACTATATAACAAAACACCTGGAATGGGACATGTGAAGATGGAACCAAGCCATATTGAATCCTACTTTATTAATGTAATTGAAAATAAAATACCAGAAAACAAGTTAATATCCATACTATACCAGAAATTGATGATGAGTATGTCAGATAATACACAACATATTAAAACTCAATGGAACTTGAAATGAACGTTATTTTAACAGACGAGATGTGGGACAGGGTGTGCACTGACTGCCACAAAAACATTGGAAGCCAAATCTGGAAGGAGTTTGACTGGAAAACAAAAATTAGATTTTTAAAACCCCTTTAAAAACGCATATCTCTCAGAATGACTCCACAGATAAATGTTGGAGGAATGTGGCATGGTTGGCGACCATACGCACATCTTTGGGATTGCCCAAAAATAAGAACATACTGGGAGAACATAAAAAGAAGATAGAGAAAATCATAAGGATAGATCTGCCTATGGACCCCTGTGTTATCATTCTTGATCTGTACAACAAAGAATTTCTCACTAATGAACAATGTTATATTCTACATGTCTTACTGATGGTTGCAAGAAAGATTATTACTTTAAACTGGCTTAAACAAATCCACCAACCAATAATTCAATGGATACAAAAAACTGAAACAAGTTTATATATGATGGAATACTTGACTGCCCAGTTACAACTAAAAATGGATGTCTTTTTGAAAAAGATGGGCTGGAGTGACTATTATTTTTGAATAACATCTACTACATCCTAGGTATCAGCTCCCATCCTAATTCCCTTATTTTGACTGTTAATATTTCTGGTCTATATATAGATGTGTAAGTTAATGTGTATGGATGGATCTATGTATGTCTCCACATAGGAAAACTCCTAATTGTATATTATATTTTTTATTTTATTTTTTCTCCTTCTTTCTTTATATATATATATTTGTAATATGCCCAATCTCAACGCATGTTTGTGTTTATTATGATTTTGTGAATTGCCTGTATTTTTTTTTTTTTTCATATTAAGGCAATAAAGTTCCAAAAAAAAAAAAAAAAATAAAAGTCAAACTAATGCATGTTTTTTTTTTTCAGCAATAAAAGTCATATTAAAGTATGTTTTTTTTTGGGAGGGGGGCATAAAATATCATACTGAAGCATGTTGTTTTTTTCAGCAATAAAAAGTCACATTAAAGTATGTTTTTTTTGGGAGGGGGGCATAAATAATCATATCTGAAGCATGTTGATTTTTTTTCAGCAAAAAAAAAGTCAAACTAATGCATGTTGATTTTTTTGACAAAAAAAAGTTCTACTATAGCATTTTGATTTTTAAGGCAAAAAAAGTCATACTAAAGCATGTTGATTTTTTTAAGGCAAAAAAAAAATACGTATGTTGATTTTCTGAAGAAAAAAAGTCATACAATAGCATGTTGATTTTTTCAGGCAAAAAAAAGTTATACTAAAGTATGTATATTTTTGAGGCAAAAAAAGTTATACTTTAGCATGTTTGATTTTTTTAGACAAAAAAAGTTCTACTATAGCATTTTGATTTTTTTAAGGCAAAAAAGTCCTACTAAAGCATGTTGATTTTTTTAAGGCAAAAAAAAAAAACTTAAGTATGTTGATTTTTGAAAAGAAAAAAGTCATACAATAGCATGTTGATTTTTTCAGGCAAAAAAAAGTTTTACTAATGTATTTTGATTTTTGATGAAAAAAACGTACACTATAGCATGCTGATTTTTTTGGGCAAAGGTCATACTATAGCTTGTTGATTTTTTTGATGAAGAAAAATCATACTATAGAGCAGGGGTCTCAAACTCAATTCAGCCGGGGGCCGCTGGAGGCAGAGTCTGGGTGAGGCCGGGCCGCATCAGGATTTCCACAAGCAAATCGCTGATAAAAAATTCCAATGTTCTCAAATATCTTTATTTTTAACACAAAATAATGAATGAATTAAATTAATTTTAAAAAATGAATCAGAAAATCAATTTTTATTAATTAAAATAATAACAATGACCATACAGCAGACACAGACGACTGAAACTACATATTGACTGACTGATCAGTGTTTCTCAAATGGTGGGGCGCGCCCCCTTGGGGGAATGCGAATAAAAACATGTTTACATTAGAGATGAATATTGTGCATAATCCTACATAGTAGTTGATAATAAATTCAATATAGCAAAAACAACCTAAAACTCAATTTACAGTTAGCCAATGCGAAAGAATTGAATCTCTGAGAAAAGACAGAATCCTAGCACTACTGTGGAGAGAAACATGGACAGATTGTTTCTACTTTGTCTGGAAGTTTTGGAGGTATTCTAAAAAAACAAAAAAAGAGAACAATTAATAAAACTGATTATTTAGAAGTTTTTTATTATTATTTATTATTCTTTAATAATAATGAAAGTATGATATTTTGAGGATATATACGTTCAATTTGAGCAAATTAACGTATACTAATGATGCTTGCAGCTGAGGGGGGTGTCTAAGAGAAAATACCTGAGAAAAACTAGACAAGAGAAAACTATTTTTATTCAGTTTCAAATGTCTGTATTTACAGAACCTCCTTCATCTCTGATCTAAGAGCAGCGCGCTCACTGAAAGCTCAATGCGTTGCTACGCAAGTTTTTAAATCTGGTCTCAAGCTCTGCGCACAAATCGTGCACGCACTGAGCGCGCGCTGAGTCTTCAACTCGGTTCAATATTTCACGCACAGTAGCAGCAGCGTTAATGAACGGTAAAAAAAAAAAAAAAAAAAAAAAAACACCATAGAACAAGAATCTCCTCTCTACTGCTGCGTGCGTGACCGCGCTGCTCCGGTATGGATACCACCTGCTGAGCGTGCGTTCATAAACCCGCGCAGACATGCGGCCGGTGTGAAAACACCTTTGAAGATTCTGCTCGCTCGCGGGCATCACTCACGCACGCGGAAGTAGTCAGTCTCTCTTGCGAGGACTTTTTCTGATTTTGGAGGAGGAAAAAGCGATCGCGAGGGTCTGATTTGTCCGGAATATTTGATGCGTGCGCGGAATTGTCGCGTGGAACACGCTTTTTGACAAGCGGCAGACTGTGTTCACGTGTTGTCACGTGGCGAAAGAGGAGCGGGGCGAACCCGTTCAGTGAGAAAGCACTTCCAGCAGCTTCATGGCTCCTCCTCCGCCCAGCTGATTGGAGGAATGAATTAAAGAGTGAGGAGGCTCGGACAGCCCGCCAATGTCCCGCCCTCCAGAGCCATATACCTTACCGTGATTGGTTCGTTCAGCTCTGGACACAACAACTGTCATTCATCTCAGCCTTGCGGGCCGCACTAACAGTAATCTTTCATATGAAGACGGGGGCCGCAAATTATCATCCCGCGGGCCGCAGATTGCCCGCGGGCCGCGAGTTTGAGACCCCTGCTATAGAGTATCTATTTCTGATGAAAAAAAGTCATACTATAGAATGTTTATTTTTTTAGGGAAAAAAGGCATACTAAAGTATGTTGCTTTTTTGATGAATAAAATCATACTTTAGCATTTTGATTTTTTTAGGCAAAAAAAGTGATACTATAGCATGTTTTTTTTTGATGAAGAAAAATCATACTATGGCATGTTGATTTTTGATGAAAATGTCATACTATATAGCATGTTTATTTTTTTAGGCAATAAAAGTCATACTAAAGCATGGTGATTTTTCGGCAAAAAAAAAACTAATGCATGTTGTTTTTTTTCAGCAATAAAGTCATATTAAAGTATGTTTTTTTTGGGAGGGGCATAAAAATATTAACTGAAGCATGTTGATTTTTTTCAGCAAAAAAAAGTCAAACTAATGCATGTTGATTTTTTTAGACAAAAAAAGTTCTACTATAGCATTTTGATTTTTTTAAGGCAAAAAAAGTCATACTAAAGCATGTTGATTTTTTTAAGGCAAAAAAGTCATACTAAAGCATGTTGATTTTTTTTAAGGCAAAAAAAAAATACTTAAGTATGTTGATTTTCTGAAGAAAAAAAAGTCATACAATAGCATGTTGATTTTTTCAGGCAAAAAAGTTATACTAAAGTATGTATATTTTGAGGCAAAAAAGTTATACTTTAGCATGTTGATTTTTTAGACAAAAAAAGTTCTACTATAGCATTTTGATTTTTTTAAGGCAAAAAAGTCATACTAAAGCATGTTGATTTTTTTAAGGCAAAAAAAAAAACTTAAGTATGTTGATTTTTTTGAAGAAAAAAAGTCATACAATAGCATGTTGATTTTTTCAGGCAAAAAAAGTTATACTAAAGTATGTATATTTTTGAGGCAAAAAAAGTTATACTTTAGCATGTTGATTTTTTTAGACAAAAAAAGTTATACTTAGCATGTTGATTTTTTGGCTAAAAAAAGTCATACTAATGTATTTTGATTTTTTGATGAAAAAACGTACACTATAGCATGCTGATTTTTTGGGCAAAAAGGTCATACTATAGCTGGTTGATTTTTTGATGAAGAAAAATCATACTATAGAGTATCTATTTCTGATGAAAAAAAGTCATACTATAGAATGTTTATTTTTTTAGGGAAAAAAGGCATACTAAAGTATGTTGCTTTTTATGAATAAAATCATACTTTAGCATTTTGATTTTTTTAGGCAAAAAAAGTGATACTATAGCATGTTTTTTTTTGATGAAGAAAAATCATACTATGGCATGTTGATTTTTTGATGAAAAAATGTCATACTATATAGCATGTTTATTTTTTTTAGGCAATAAAAGTCATACTAAAGCATGGTGATTTTTTTTCGGCAAAAAAAGTCAAACTAATGCATGTTGTTTTTTTTCAGCAATAAAAGTCATATTAAAGTATGTTTTTTTTGGGAGGGGGCATAAAATATCATACTGAAGCATGTTGATTTTTTTCAGCAAAAAAAAAAGTCAAACTAATGCATGTTGATTTTTTTTGACAAAAAAAGTTCTACTATAGCATTTTGATTTTTTTAAGGCAAAAAAAGTCATACTAAAGCATGTTGATTTTTTAAGGCAAAAAAAAAAAATACGTATGTTGATTTTCTGAAGAAAAAAAGTCATACAATAGCATGTTGATTTTTTTCAGGCAAAAAAAGTTATACTAAAGTATGTATATTTTTGAGGCAAAAAAAGTTATACTTTAGCATGTTGATTTTTTTAGACAAAAAAAGTTCTACTATAGCATTTTGATTTTTTAAGGCAAAAAAAGTCCTACTAAAGCATGTTGATTTTTTTAAGAAAAAAAAAAAAAACTTAAGTATGTTGATTTTTTTGAAGAAAAAAAGTCATACAATAGCATGTTGATTTTTTCAGGCAAAAAAAGTTTTACTAATGTATTTTGATTTTTTGATGAAAAAACGTACACTATAGCATGCTGATTTTTTTGGGCAAAAAGGTCATACTATAGCTTGTTGATTTTTTGATGAAAAAAATCATACTATAGAGTATCTATTTCTGATGAAAAAAAGTCATACTATAGAATGTTTATTTTTTTAGGGAAAAAAGGCATACTAAAGTATGTTGCTTTTTTGATGAATAAAAATCATACTTTAGCATTTTGATTTTTTTGAGGCAAAAAAGTTATACTTTAGCATGTTGATTTTTTAGACAAAAAAAGTTATACTTTAGCATGTTGATTTTTTGGGCCAAAAAAGTCATACTAATGTATTTTGATTTTTTGATGAAAAAAACGTACACTATAGCATGCTGATTTTTTGGGCAAAAAGGTCATACTATAGCTTGTTGATTTTTTGATGAAAAAAAATCATACTATAGAGTATCTATCTGATGAAAAAAAGTCATACTATAGAATGTTTATTTTTTTAAGGAAAAAAGGCATACTAAAGTATGTTGCTTTTTTGATGATAAAAATCATACTTTAGCATTTTGATTTTTTAGGCAAAAAAGTTATACTTTAGCATGTTGATTTTTTTAGACAAAAAAAGTTATACTTTAAGCATTTTTGAATTTTTTAGGCAAAAAAAGTGATACTATAGAATTTTTTTTTTTGATGAAGAAAAATCATACTATTGCATGTTGATTTTTAATGAAAAAATGTCATACTATATAGCATGTTTATTTTTTTAGGCAATAAATTCATACTAAAGCATGGTGATTTTTTCGGCAAAAAAAGTCAAACTAATGCATGTTTTTTTTTCAGCAATAAAAGTCATATTAAAAGTATTTTTTTTGGGAGGGGGGCATAAAAGATCATACTGAAGCATGTTGATTTTTTCGGCAAAAAAAAAGTCAAACTAATGCATGTTGATTTTTTTGACAAAAAAAGTTCTACTATAGCATTTTGATTTTTTTAAGGCAAAAAAAAAAATACTTAAGTATGTTGATTTTTCTGAAGAAAAAAAGTCATACAATAGCATGTTGATTTTTCAGAGGCAAAAAAAGTTATACTAAAGTATGTATATTTTTGAGGCAAAAAAAGTTATACTTAGCATGTTGATTTTTTTAGACAAAAAAAAGTTCTACTATAGCATTTTGATTTTTTAAGGCAAAAAAAGTCATACTAAAGCATGTTTATTTTTTTAAGGCAAAAAAAAGTCATACTAAAGCATGTTGATTTTTTTAAGGCAAAAAAAAAAACTTAAGTATGTTAATTTTTGAAGAAAAAAAGTCATACAATATGCATGTTGATTTTTCAGGCAAAAAAAGTTATACAAAGTATGTATATTTTTTGAGGCAAAAAAAGTTATACTTTAGCATGTTGATTTTTTTAGACAAAAAAAGTTCTACCATAGCATTTTGATTTTTTAAGGCAAAAAAGTCATACTAATGTATTTTGATATTTTGATGAAAAAACGTACACTATAGCATGCTGATTTTTTGGGCAAAAAGGTCATACTATAGCTTGTTGATTTTTTGATGAAGAAAAATCATACTATAGAGTATCTATTCTGATGAAAAAAGTCATACTATAGAATGTTTATTTTTTTAGGGAAAAAAGGCATACTAAAGTATGTTGCTTTTTTGAAGAATAAAATCATACTTTAGCATTTTGATTTTTTTAGGCAAAAAAAGTGATACTATAGCATGTTTTTTTTTTGATGAAGAAAAAATCATACTATGCATGTTGATTTTTGATGAAAAAAATCATACTATATAGCATGTTTATTTTTTTAGGCAATAAAAGTCAAACTAATGCATGTTGTTTTTTTCTTCATATTAAAGTGTGTTTTTTTTTGGGAGGGGGGCATAAATATCATACTGAAGCATGATTTTTTTTCAGCAAAAAAAAAAGTCAAACTAATGCATGTTGATTTTTTTTGACAAAAAAAGTTCTACTCTAGGCATTTTGATTTTTTTAAGGCAAAAAAAAGTCATACTAAAAGCATGTTGATTTTTTTTAAGGCAAAAAAAAAATACGTATGTTGAATTTTCTGAAGAAAAAAAGTCATACAATAGCATGTTGATTTTTTCAGGCAAAAAAAGTTATACTAAAGTATGTATATTTTTGAGGCAAAAAAAGTTATACTTTAGCATGTTGATTTTTTTAGACAAAAAAAGTTCTACTATAGCATTTTGATTTTTTAAGGCAAAAAAAGTCCTACTAAAGCATGTTGATTTTTTTAAGGCAAAAAAAAAAATTAAGTATGTTGATTTTTTTGAAGAAAAAAAGTCATACAATAGCATGTTGATTTTTTCAGGCAAAAAAAGTTTTACTAATGTATTTTGATTTTTTGATGAAAAAACGTACACTATAGCATGCTGATTTTTTTGGGCAAAAAGGTCATACTATAGCTTGTTGATTTTTTGATGAAAAAAAAATCATACTATAGAGTATCTATTTCTGATGAAAAAAAGTCATACTATAGAATGTTTATTTTTTTAGGGAAAAAAGGCATACTAAAGTATGTTGCTTTTTTGATGAATAAAATCATACTTTAGCATTTTGATTTTTTGAGGCAAAAAAAGTTATACTTTAGCATGTTTATTTTTTTAGGCAATAAAAGTCATACTAAAGCATGGTGATTTTTTCAGCAAAAAAAGTCAAACTAATGCATGTTGTTTTTTTTTCAGCAATAAAAGGTCATATTAAAAGTATGTTTTTTTTTGGGAGGGGGGCATAAAATATCATACTGAAGCATGTTGTTTTTTTTCAGAATAAAAGTCACATTAAAGTATGTTTTTTTTGGAGGGGGGCATAAAATATCAATACTGAAGCATGTTGATTTTTTTTCAGCAAAAAAAGTCAAACTAATGCATGTTGATTTTTTTTTGACAAAAAAAGTTCTACTATAGCATTTTGATTTTTTTAAGGCAAAAAAAGTCATACTAAAGCATGTTGATTTTTTTAAGGCAAAAAAAAAATAAACGTATGTTGATTTCTGAAGAAAAAAAGTCATACAATAGCATGTTGATTTTTTCAGGCAAAAAAAGTTATACTAAAGTATGTATATTTTTGAGGCAAAAAAAGTTATACTTTAGCATGTTGATTTTTTAGACAAAAAAAGTTCTACTATAAGCATTTTGATTTTTTTAAGGCAAAAAAAGTCCTACTAAAGCATGTTGATTTTTTTAAGGCAAAAAAAAAAATTAAGTATGTTGATTTTTTTGAAGAAAAAAAGTCATACAATAGCATGTTGATTTTTTCAGGCAAAAAAGTTTTACTAATGTATTTTGATTTTTTGATAAAAAACGTACACTATAGCATCTGATATTTTTTGGGCAAAAAGGTCATACTATAGCTTGTTGATTTTTTGATTAAGAAAAATCATACTATAGAGCAGGGGTCTCAAACTCAATTCAGCCGGGGGCCGCTGGAGGCAGAGTCTGGGTGAGCCGGGCCGCATCAGGATTTCACAATTGATAAAAATTCCAATGTTCTCAATATCTTTATTTTAACACAAATAATGAATGAATTAAATTAATTTAAAAATGAATCAGAAAATCAATTTTTATTAAATAAAAATAACAATGACCATAACAGCAGACACAGACGACTGAAACTACATATTGACTGACTGATCAGTGTTTCTCAAGGTGGGGGGCGCCCCCTGGGGGGAATGCGAATAAAAACAATGTTTACATTAGAGATGAATATGTGCATAATCCTACATAGTAGTTGAAATAAATTCAATATAGCAAAAACAACCTAAAACTCAATTAACAGTTAGCAAATGCGAAAGAATTGAATCTCTGAGAAAAGACAGAATCCTAGCACTACTGTGAGAGAAAACATGGACAGATTGTTTCTACTTTGGTCTGGAAGTTTTGGAGGTATTCTAAAAAAACAAAAAAGAGAACAATTAATAAAACTGATTTATTTAGAAGTTTTTTATTATTATTATTATTCTTTAATAATAATGAAGTATGATATTTTGAGGATATATACGTTCAATTTTGAGCAAATTAACGTATACTAATGATGCTTGCAGCTGAGGGGGGGGTGTCTAAGAGAAAATACCTGAGAAAACTAGACAAGAGAAAACTATTTTTATTCAGTTTCAAATGTCTGTATTTACAGAACCTCCTTCATCTCTGATCTAAGAGCAGCGCGCTCCACTGAAAGCTCAATGCGTTGCTACGCAAGTTTTTAAATCTGGTCTCAAGCTCTGCGCACAATCGTGCACGCACTGAGCGCGCGCTGAGTCTTCAACTGGTTCAATATTTCACGCACAGTAGCAGCAGCGTTAATGAACGGTAAAAAAAAAAAAAAAAAAAAAAAAAAAACACCATAGAACAAGAATCTTCCTCTCTATGCTGCGTGCGTGACCGCGCTGCTCCGGTATGGATACCACCTGCTGAGCGTGCGTTCATAAACCGCGAAACATGCGCCGGTGTGAAAACACCTTTGAAGATTCTGCTCGCTCGCGGGCATCACTCACGCACGAGGAAGTATCAGTCTCTCTTGCGAGGACTTTTTCTGATTTTGGAGGAGGAAATAGCGATCGCGAGGGTCTGATTTGTCCGGAAATATTTGATGCGTGCGCGAATTGTCGCGTGGAACACGCTTTTTGACAAGCGGCAGACTGTGTTCACGTGTTGTCACGTGGCGAAAGAGGAGCGGGGCCGCGATCCCGTTCAGTGAGAAAAGCACTTCCAGCAGCTCAAGGCTCCTCCCTCCGCCAGCTGATTGGAGAATGAATTAAAGAGTTGAGGAGGCTCGGACAGCCCGCAATGTCCGCACTCAGAGCCATCTACCTTACCGTGATTGGTCGTTCAGCTCTGGACACAACAACTGTCTTCATCTCAGCCTTGCGGGCCGCACTAACAGTACTTTCATATGAACGGGGGCCGCAAATTATCATCCCCGCGGGGCCGCAGATTGCCCGCGGGCCGCGAGTTTGAGACCCCTGCTATAGAGTATCTATTTCTGATGAAAAAAAGTCATACTATAGATGTTTATTTTTTTAGGGAAAAAAAGGCATACTAAAGTATGTTGTTTTTTTGATGAATAAAATCATACTTTAGCATTTTGATTTTTTTAAGGCAAAAAAAGATACTATAAGCATGTTTTTTTTTGATGAAGAAAAATCATACTATGGCATGTTGATTTTTTGATGAAAAAATGTCAAAATACTATATAGCATGTTTATTTTTAGCAATAAAAAGTCATACTAAAGCATCGGTGATTTTTCGGCAAAAAAAAACCTAATGCATGTTGTTTTTTTTCAGCAATAAAAGTCATATTCAAAGTATGTTTTTTTTGGGAGGGGCATAAAATATTACTGAAGCATGTTGATTTTTTTCAGCAAAAAAAGTCAAACTAATGCATGTTGATTTTTTAGACAAAAAAAGTTCTACTATAAGCATTTTTGATTTTTTTAAGGCAAAAAAAGTCATACAAAGCATGTTATTTTTTTAAGGCAAAAAAAGTATACTAAAGCATGTTGATTTTTTTAAGGGAAAGAAATATT
>ML136801.1:0-34319 GCA_003999625.1 Oryzias javanicus
TGTCATCAGGCAATTACAAACTCTTTGACTGAATATCTGAGAAACTTTTAATTATTTTAATCTATTAATTTTAAACCTATTTAATGATTTGATATTTAACTTATTTATTTCTGTAATTTAAGTTTATTTTTTTTATCCTTCAATTTTTTAACCTCCTGACTCCTAGTGTTTGGTGTCTGTCTGAAATGTTTAAAATAGTTAATTTTTTGTATTTGTTTCTTTAATTTTGTTATACACATTTGAGGTGCAATTGCATTATTAAAAATGTAAAAATTGCAGTGACAAAGTTATCAATATTTTTTGTGAGAATAGGTACACTAGAAGTGAAATTTACTGTGATGCAATGGGGCGCCACCTATCTTGCCTCGTGCTCCAAATTGGCGAGGGCCAGCCCAGAGTGTTTTAAGTCGATGTGATTTTAAGAACTGGCAGGAGTTGGACTGCATGGCTGAAAATGTGTTCTCCTCCCTGTGTTGACAGATAATTTAATCAAATTTAATTCATACCATGTTTTTATGCCACATAACAGCACAACAAACAGCCTTGTTTGTTTTGTTTAAAACCGGTTTGTTACAGCCTTACTGGGACTGACTCACATTAAGCCAGTTTGTGACTCAAGTAAGGCTGAAAGCTCCAATGTTTGATCTTGATCCTGCACATAAACTTCTCACAAAGGTTTTTAATGTTATTAAAGGCTATAAACTAAGGGGAAAAAAAGCTAAATTCATATAAAAGTAATATTTAGAGAGCTTTATCCATGTGCTTTGTTTCAAGCCTGCCATTCATTTGAATGTTCTTTATAGAAATCAACCCCACAACAGAGACACGGCAGCGAGAATTCTTGATGGAGCGCCATATAGCTGAGGATGTGATTCAGAAACTTGAAGATGAAAATGTAAGTTACTACTTTCTTTATTTGTTAAATCAGGCACTGATATTGACTGGCTTTGCTTTAAAGATAGCACAAAAAGTGTAATAAGGAATGTACTTTTCAAGTACAATAGATTTTTACTTTCCCCAATACCATTCGCTTTTTCTTAGGGCCGGGAATCAGTAAATAAATTCAACTAATCAATTGCATATCTAAAAAATTGATTTGGTAACAAATAAATATTCAACGAAATGTTTGTGATCAGTGTAAACTCTGACAGGATGAGAACTAGAACCAAACTCAAAATGCTTTAGCAACAGAGTGCGATTTCCTCAGCTGTACCAGAATGTTTGATGAATGTTAAGCTTCTCATGAAAACAACAAGGAAGATGCTAAACACCGTTTTTGTCATCTAGTGGCATTATCAAATTATACTAAAACCCATCTACTCCAACAGAAAATACAAAACAAAATAGAGACTCAAAATACAAAACAATTTTTGTTTTTAAACAGATAATTTTGTTTAAGTTTCTGTATCTTCCATGCCACTCCAAAATGTTTTCTTATTACCAGTTGTTAAAATAAGAAAAGAAAATATGTCTGGAAACAGTGCCTATAGTCTGGAGCATCAGATGCTGTTTCTTTGTGTGACAGATTATGTCCAAGAACACTGGAAGGAAGATTCTTTCTTTGGAATGCAGTTTCTCAATGGAGTCAATCCCATCTTGATCCGGCGCTGCACAGAGCTGCCCAGAAACTTCCCCGTCACCGACTGCATGGTGTTTCCTCGTGGTCAGATGAGCTTGGCTGAAGAAATAAAGGTGATTGCTTTTTTATTCTCTTCTGCAAAAGGTAGACTTTATAGACTTTCTATAATTCATAAAGTAGGAATGGAAAATGTTGAAAATGTGAGATTTTTACTCCAAGATTGTGCTTTGGTCATTTCCAAACACGCTGAAACACAATAAAATATTTTGAGTTGAGATTACTGTCTTTTTCAATTTAAATTTTCCTTTTTGAAAGGCTTTGAATTGAAAACTTCAAGCTTACAAGCAAATCATCTCCTTGTTTTCATGTACACTTCAAACAGAAAGGAAACATTTTCCTGTGTGACTACAAGCATTTGGATGGAGTGAAAACCAACACAATCAATGGAAAGAAGCAGTACTTGATGGCTCCACTTGTGCTGCTTCAAAAAACTGCAGACGAGAAGTTGATGCCAATCGCCATCCAGGTGAGATCACCTTGAAAGCGGAGAATAAAAGACATATTTCAGATTTTCAAATAAAGGGAATTATTTTCCTTTTTTTTTTTACAGAAGCAAACACTATAATGTGAGAAAAGCTATGATGTCTAACAAAATGTTCTTTTCCTCTCCTGCAGCTGAAGCAGGCGCCTGCAGAGGACAACCCCATCTTCCTACCCACAGATCCTGAGTACGATTGGCTGCTGGCAAAGATTTTGTGAGAAGTGCAGATTTCAGTGAGCACCAGCTTAACGCTCACCTGCTTCGTACTCACCTGCTGGCTGAGGTTTTTGCTGTGTCTCTGCTGCGCAACGTTCCGATGGTTCATCCTCTCTACAAGGTGAAGACTCAGCACTACACGGTTGTTCTTTATGTTGTAATGTTGATGTAAAAGATGCAAAACAATCAAATTTAAGACGATAACAGAAGGTTTCTCCCTCCTCAGCTCCTCATTCCCCACACTCGATACACTCTGCAGATCAACTTCCAGCTCGAAACTTATTGATATCGAGAACGGATCTTTCACTCAGGTACAAAAACACAACAACAACAACAAAGCATGATTGTTTCCTTTATCTTTTCTAATACTGTAGAGTTTTTCTGTTGTTTTCAGTTTGCTGCCTCTGGTGGAGAGGGAATGATGACAATCCTGGGGCGCTCCCTGTCTGCAGTGACATACACCTCCCTCTGTATACCTGATGATATTACTGAGAGGGGGGTGCAGGATGTACCAAACTACTTCTACAGGATGACGGGCTGAGGCTTTGGGAAATCATCTACAGGTACTGGCTTCACAGAAGAGGGTCGACCTTGTTTGGAGGGAGTTCTCTCCGCTTTGCTTTATAAATTTTTCCTTATGGAAATGTTCTGGACATAAATAGATCATAATATCATCATTAATAAAGCTCAGTTTGATGTTTGCTAACCTTTTATCTCGTGACCAATGTCTTTATTTGCACAGTTCTTTACTTTCAAATAAAAAGGGAATTTCTTGATTAACTGATGTGCGAAATCTTTTTTTTAAAAATTCAATATTTGCATTTCAAAAACTTTCCTTCTTTATCTCCCAAAGGTTTGTGAAGGGAGTCATTGAGTACTACTACAAGAACGACAAGGAAGTCCAACAAGACACTGAAATACAGAAGTGGATTTCAGACATTTTTGAACACGGATTCCTTTCACAAGCATGCACTGGTGAGAAATTTCAACACCTACACTCACATTGGGCGGGTGTGGTGCAGGGAAATAGTGGTTGAACTCTGATTAAAAGGTCACAGGATGAGTTCCTACTTTGTCTGCCTGTGTAGAAGTGAGTTTGGGCAAGACGCAAGAGATGCCACAATTGTGGGTTAAACCCACAGTGACATCAGTTTAACAGAAAAATATCTGAAATGTTTTCTGTGGTCAGTTTGACTTGTGGTATTTTCCACGATTTTATTTGAAAGGAAAAATAGGTCTGGGTCTTTATGGGTCAAAAACCTGACTGGTTTGAACTGAATTGTGGGGAAAGTGAAACGCTGCATCTCTATTGCATACCAGATTGCAGAAGACGAAGAAGAAAATAACCGAAAGGAGAACAAAACTTTTGGCTTGAATCTTGAGTTGGGAAAACGCTGGTCAGATGCTTGCTGTCGTAATGTCTTTCCACCAATCAATGCATTTCATTGTGTGATGACAGTAGCTCTGCCCTAACTGGTCCGTTTCGTGTTTCTATGGACCTACCAAATATGGTCCAAACCGGTCTGGTCTAATAAGTCTATTGTATAATAGAAACGCTCAAAGTACCATACCAGTCTGGTCTGGAACACTTAGTGGAAACGAGGGATTAATGTACCACGAGTATATCTATTCTATTCTATAAGGTAATGCAGTATAATTGAAGTCCAATTTAGTCTGGAGGAGTATTCAGTTAGTTACACTACACAGGGTAGACTTGCTATACCTATACTTATACTCAAGTAAACTTAAATAAACACATCTTAAGTGTACTAATTCTTGGTATGGTTAAGAAGAATGCATTATTTATCATTTTATAACTTAACAACATGCTTGATGTAAGCCAAATGAAATGTTTTTCTTCTTTATTACTCAATTATTAGCATATTTAATAAAATACATTTTCTACATTTTTGTTTTTTCCTTGTTGCTATAGTTTATCAAACCAAAACATCTAAAACACAGAGGTTTTGAAGTGAATTGTGGTGACAGTGAATTGTTGCATCACTAAAAGACACTGAACTCCACGTTGCTCCTCGTGTCGTGGTCGGTCTTGCATTTCAGCATCAGTGGTGCGAATGGAACTTGTGAATGTAAAAACACTGTGGACCTTAATGAAATTAAAGTGCTACATCCTTATGGAATACCCCCATTACCTTTTACATAGCAGTTTTACAAATGATATACATGTTGTGAACTTATTTTATCTGTTCTTATCTCTTTCAGGAGTTCACAAAGTTTCACAAGCGTGGCGCAGCTGGTCAAATTCGTCACCATGGTGATATTCACAGGCTCCGCTCAGCATGCTGCAGTCAACAGTGGACAGTGTGAGTGTTAAGACTGCGAGAGGTCCTGTGTTCAAATCCCGGACGAACCCCCAATTTGTTACAGCTGGCTCTAGACCAGGGATCTTCAACCTGCAGCTCCAGAGCCACATATAGATCTTTCATCTCTCCATGGTGGCTCATTGGCCAAAAATAAAATAAGTTAGACTGCGGGAGACTGCTGACCCGCTTTGTCGACCGTTGGAGTCAGCAGCTCTCTGCTAAGGGCTGCCAAACAAAAACTATAGAAAGAAAACAAATAAAACAAAGCCTGCAAACTAAGACTACCAGGGTTCAACCCCCAACTAAAATAACAAACCCCAACAGTGTAAGACTGCTGAAGAAAAAGAAGGGAAAAGAACAAAAAAAAAGAAAAACAAAATAGCAATTTTAAAATACTTAAGGATCACTTAATAAGCATTTATTTAATTTAGAAAAGTTGAATTTTAAATTGATGGCTGAGGTGCACATAGATGACAAACTATGCAGGCTTTTACACCCCCGTTGACCTGAAGAAGCCTGGTTTGCTCGACGCTACCTCCAGAATGCACAGATTTTGTATATAAAGCAAAACTTTGGTAAAAAGGTTTGATCTTTTATGAGCTGAAATAGCATATTATCTATACTGCACAACATTTCTTAATCCAGAGTGGACTGAAATGATCCTGTTTGGCCCAGGCATATTATTTTGAAAATAGGTTATTTAAGCTTATGGCAAACATAAAAAAAATAATAATCTAATTTTGAGAGATTCTAGGTTTTTTTTTGTTCATGCCAAAAAAATACATTTTTATATTATTAAATTTAAGAAGGTTGTGAATGCAAATCCAAATTTCTTAAAGGCTGAAGTAAGATTATGCGGCTCCTTCTAGGTTTTTATCAGTAAAAAACAAGCCCAAATGGCTCTTTTACTGTTGTAGCTTGCCAGCCCCTGCTCTGGAGCATAACTAATAAATGGGGAGACGATACCGGCTTTAGTGCTTGAAGTACCTTAATATGCTTAAAGACTAGCTTCTGATGCAAGGGAGGACGCAGAGAGGACCTATAGCGCTGCAGTGCTTCCTCTGAGATTTCTACGGCGGGGCTTTTATTGCAGTCCTCTGAAATGTCAAAACACCTGCAGAAGGAGGAGACAAAGGGTTTAAAAACACCAAAACGGCTCAGGGGCGTCACACCTAGTAAATCAGAAAAACTATAAATTCTCTGAAAATTTTAAACAAATTAATTAAATTAATTCATAGGTTAATTGGTTACTCTAAATTGCCCCTCGGTATGAATGTGAGAGTGATTGTGTGTGTGATTGTGGCCCTGCAACAGACTGGCGACCTGTCCAGGGTAAATCCTGCCTTCGCCCATCAGCAGCCCGATTAGGCTCCGGCACCCCCGCGACCCCGAAAAGGACAAAATGAATGAATGAATTGAATATTTAGATGTTTCTCATAGGACAAAATTGATGTGAAAATATCTTTTTAATTGATCCAAGGATGATTCTGATGATTTTTTATCATCAAACTGCAAAATAAACATTTATTCTCTGCAGTATGACTACGGCGGCTGGATGCCAAACACTCCTCTCTCTCTAAAACGGCCTCCACCAACCAAGAAAGGGGAAGCGAGTGAAGACACCTTACTGGAAACTCTGCCAGACGTCAGCGTAACGGTTCAGGGCATGGCCACCTTGTGGCTCCTTAGCAAACAGTCGAGTGATTTTGTAAGTGGACAACATTTGTAAATAAATTCAGAAAATAAGACTGGTAAATAATACAGTTTGATTTCCTCAGGTCCCCCTCGGCAAGTACCCCGAGCAGCACTTCACCGAGGAGACTCCCTGTGAGTTCATAAAGAACTTTCAAGCAGAGCTGGAAGATCTGAGCAGAAGGATCAAAGCCAGAAATACAAATCTGGAAGTGCCGTACAAATATCTGGACCCAGAAGAGGTGGAAAATAGCGTTGCTATTTGAACAGGAATGTGATCCTGGATCAACTGATAAAGAACTTTCAGCTTTTGACCAGATGAAACCTGAATGTTCTGTCAGTTTAACACAAAAACAAACCTGTAAAGGGGTCAGATCAGTGAAGCAAACAAATGATTGATCATCTGCATGTATATGTGGCAATCCACTTGATGATGCACCTGGTACCAGCCAATTAGATGGGCTGCCAGGTGTATATTTAAAGGGCATGCGCAGGTGAATGGTAATGACAAATTGCTGCAGATCCCACACAACCGAGCCCAAGTGTGTTTGGATCTCATGTCGGGCGCTCTTCGTAAGCGGTATTGTTCCTGCCGAGCCACGTAGCGCAAACTAAGAGCGGACGGCTTTGCGCCCTCCCCCCCCTTCTCTGCGCTGGTCGCTGCAGCTTGGGCGACAGCTGTCCCTGCCTGGTGTCTGCAGGCTTTCCTGTATTACCGCGGATGGCCAAGTTTGCTGCATTCAAGCACGCTCGACCATCCAGGATCTCGTCTGTGCTCAACTCCACCCCTGTTCTAAAGCTGCCTGCTTTGCCCTACCTTGTGTTCTGGTGTTAACGTTGGACAAAAGTCTTCCTGTGACGAAGACCTTACTTGCTGTCACTCACCAGTGAATTGCATTTTATGAAAAGCATTTCTTTAAAAGTGATTTTAATTCATTTGTCATTTTAATTTCTATCTGGAGCTGCTCTGGTGTTGTGGAGCCCGGTCATTTGTGCCCTCACAACAATCCGTGGATTCTGCAGGGGCTCCACAACCTGCGTTGGCATTGAGTTGACTCCTTCTTTTATATTTTTTTTATCTTAATTGTTTTTAATTGGTAGTTTATTTTTGTCTTTTATTGCAGAAGTTGGGAGCCAGAAGTAGCAGACTGGTGGTGGTTCCTGTGTTTTGGCTTGGCTGTCACGGTGTGTGTGTGCGTGCTTGTTCACCCTGGTGTTTTTAGTGATCTCTTTTTTTAGGTCTGATATTCTTCCGCCCCAACTTTTCCTTCCGCCCCCAGGGTCAATTTTCTTCCCTAATTGGTTGTGGATTTTAAGTTTTTAGTAAAT
This sequence comes from Oryzias javanicus, assembly GCA_003999625.1. NCBI lineage: Eukaryota > Metazoa > Chordata > Actinopteri > Beloniformes > Adrianichthyidae > Oryzias > Oryzias javanicus. The sequence goes on from ML136801.1 coordinate 7,682, forward strand.
TTAAACCTTTGTTATCAAATAAAATTTTATGTGCACTTTTAAATTGTCTCTTGTCTCCAACTTGCAAAAGAAACCACCGTGCCTGATGTAACTTTTTCCTTGGGCTCACATCCCAAGGTGGCGTTGTTGATTTTCTAAAAAAAATACTCAGATTAGACCACATGCCACATGTAGGTAATCTCAAATATAATCTCTTATTTTGATTTTTCATTTGAACTTTCTTATAAAATTATTTTAGGTCAAAACTTTTTGTTGCCAGTTTGAAAATCATTATTGATAAAATCAAGGAATAACACCAATTTGTTAAATTGTCATTTGATTTTTTATCATTTAATCAGTTAAAATCATTTTTGTGACAGAATTTTTTTTGTTGATTATAACATGACTTCAATATACATTTATTTTCCATACAACAAAAGAATGTGTTTTTGAAAAAAAAAAATTAATTTTTTAATGAGTTCTTTTGTAAATAAACTTGGTTGAATCAATTCAATTAGGGTTTTATGAGTGTGAAAAATACCACATTTTTTTAACATAGCAGCCGTTTTTAAAATTATGTATTGAAAATGTGCAAATGTCAGAGCATTTTTCAAAAGAAGAACATTACAACTAAACAGTAATTACATTTTAAAAATCAGAAATAAAACAGGATCTTTTGGGAATAGGTTTGCAGGAGCTTCTTATTTGGTTATGAAGGATGAGGTCAGATCTGAGGGGAGGGAACAGTCAGGAGTCCAGTGAGCTTGAGCTTGTTGATTCCTCCATCCAAGATACAAACCCGAGGAAAATTCACCTTGACAAGGTGTGAAGCAAACTGAAAATAAAATTAAAAAATATATATATATTTTTTGCTCTCCAAAAACTACAAGAACTTAATTAGTGAGATGAATCTTTGACTTACATCCATACAAAAACTTACAAACTTAACACGTTTCCTCAAAGCCTGTAAGATGTAGGAGCTAATTTTACTGGAGTCAATTAATTTACTTTACTTATAATATATATAAGGGACATGGTTTTTTTATTTTTAGTGGGATTTTTTGTTTTTGTTTTTAAGGAATGGTGACTGAAAATGAAAATAGAATTTAATTCCTTAATTTGTTACTGTAAAGCAGGGGTCTCAAACTCAATTCAGCCGGGGGCCGCTGGAGGCAGAGTCTGGATGAGGCCGGGCCGCATCAGGATTTCCACAAGAAAATCGCTGATAAAACATTCCAATGTTCTTAAATATCTTTATTTTTAACACAAAATAGTGAATGAATTAAATTAATTAATTTTAAAAAATGAATTAGAAAATCAATCATTAATAATTAAAATAATAACAATGACCATAGAGCAGACACAGATGACTGTAGAAATCACATATTGACTGACTGACTAGCAGTGTTTCTCAAATGGTGGGGCGCGGCCCCCTGGAGGGAATGCGAATAAAAACATGTTTACATTAGTGATGGATACTGTGCATAATCCTACATAGTAAATTAAATATAGCTAAAACAACCTAAAACTCAATTTACAGTGAATCAGTGCAAAAGAACTGAATCTCTGAGAAAAGACCATCACTACTGTGGAGGGAAACAAGGAAAGACTTGTTTTTATTTTGTCTGGAAGTTTTGGAGGTATTCTAAAAAAGAAAGAGAAAAATTAATAAAACTGATTATTTAGAAGTTTTTATTATTATTATTATTATTATTCTTTAATGACAATAAAAGTATGATATTTTGAGGAGATATACGTTTAACTTGAGCAAATTAACTGATACTAATGTTTGCAGCTGAAGGGGGGGTGTCTCAGAGAAAATACCTGAGAAACACTGGACAAGAGAAAACTATTTTTATTCAGTTTCAAATGTCTGTATTTACAGAACCTCCTTCATTTCTGAACTGAGAGCAGCGCGCTCACTGAAAGCTCAATGCAAACGCCGCACACCAGAATTCCTGGCCTCCGCGTCGGGAGCGCGCGTTGCTACGCAAGTTTTTAAATCTGGTCTCAAGCTCTGCGCACAAATCGTGCACGCGCTGAGTCTTCAACCCGGTTCAATATTTCACGCACAGTCGCAGCAGCGCTAATGATAAACACCATAGAAGAAGAATCTCCTCTATTGCTGCGTGCGTGACCGCGCTGCTCCGGTGATTCTGCTCGCTCGCGGGCATCACTCACGCACGCGGAAGTAGTCAGTCTCTCTCGCGAGGACTTTTTCTTTTCGTGGAGGAGGAAAAAGCGCTCGCGAGGGTCAGACTTGTCCGCGCGGAATGTTTGATGGGTGCGCGGATTGTCGCGCGGCGTCAGGAACACGCTTTTTGACAAGCGGCAGGCTGTGTATCACGTGTTGTCACGTGGCGAAAGAGGAGCGGAGCCCGCGAATCACGTTCAGTGAGAAAGCTCTTCACAGCTTCATGGCTCCTCCTCCTCCCAGCTGACTGGAGGAAGGAATTAAAGAGTGAGGAGGCTCGGACAGCCCGCCGATGTCCCGCCCTCAAGAACCATATACTTTACCGTGATTGGTTCGTTCAGCTCAGCACACAACAACTGTCATTCATATCAGCCTTGCGGGCCGCACTAACAGTAATCTTTCATATGAAGACGGGGGCCGCAAATTATCATCCCGCGGGCCGCAGATTGCCCGCGGGCCGCGAGTTTGAGACCCCTGCTGTAAAGGGTTAAAGCGATTTAGTTCCAGGGAAAAAAACTTGTTTAAGGAAGTTTGGAATTTATTAAAAGAGATACAAGAAAAAAGGAAATCTAAGAGGAGACAAAAAGAACTAAGACAAAAAAAAAGTTAGGGTGAAAAGCAAAAAAGGGGATTTAGAAGAAGATGAACTGTTTCTGTGTAGCGGTGGGTTACAAAAGAAGAAAATACTAAAGATCAGAGGTAACAACAGCCAGACACAGTAATGTACAGCCTGTAAACCACCTGCTGACAGAGGAGTGAGTTCTATTTCATCCCTCCTGACCGCCAGAGGCGGTGCTTCAAGCACTGAATGATCCTTCATGCGCATGCGTAGTTCGAGAATTTAATGACAACAAAGTCACCTGTGACCTCCTGGTGACCCCACGTGAAGCTATAAAGTCACGTGGCACCAGGAACGCAGCCTCAACTTCTTCTCGCTCGTGTGCGTAGTAGTTGCTATGTTTATCCCCACTGCGTGGTGAGTGACACTTCTTACCTTCCTGCTGCCTGTAGCCTCGTGACGTTTGGCGTCGGAGTTGTGAGTGCGTCTCACCTTCCAGAGGCTGCGCGGATAGTTTTGCTGCAGCGCGCGGCTGCCGCTGCATTGCCTTTGTGGCGCCCCTTGTTTCTTCTTGTTTTCCCAGATTGGAGTGACGCACTCGAACGGGTGTTCCAGCTTACCGAAAGTCGCTGCCGCGGACTCCGCCGTTTGCGGCTCTGCAGGTCGCCGCTCAGTGGCGTTCTCTGCCCGAGAGCTGGCCGCACCGACATGCCCTGGCTTTTGGCGTGCCTCGTCGATCTCGCTGGTGCGTGGACTCCTTGGTCGGCATCGGCCCTTCCGGATTTGCTCGGTGGCCCGGAGGCGTTCTCTGCCGTGGGCTCACTGTTGTACTGCGGCGTGTGAGTGCACCTACCCCCTTTCCATCGCCACTCCGTGACGCTCTCGGTCGTGAGTCGGCGCGTGTTTGTTTTCTCACTGGGCCTTGACTGTTCTCGTCTTTAGTGCCCTGCTGGACACAGGTCGGTCATGTTGGCGTCCTTTTGCTGCGGGGACTGTCACGTCCCCATGCCGCATGGTGACGGGCATGACCTGTGCCCCACTTGCCTGGGTGTCGAACACTTCCGCGCGGGTCTGACAGCTGACGCTTGCCCTGACTGCAGCGTCTTGCCCCTGTCCGTGAGAGCTGAGTGCTTGAAGGCCGTGGAGCGGGCTTTAAGGGGCGCGTCTCCTGGATCTACTGAGTTACCTCCAGTGCGGCTACCTTCTCGGAAGCATTCTTCCTCTACGCCGCTGCCCGCCATTGAACCTCGCGCCCGTTCGGGAGATCATGACAGCCATCCCCTCACAGTTGAGGAGCTGTCATCTGAATTGGCTCAGATGAAGTCTCTCCTGCTGGCGTTGCAGTGTGACCAAGATGGTGCTGGGTCCTCTACTATGCCCGCTCCTGCGGATCCCGATGCAGATGTCCTCTCGGTGGTTGCTTCGGACTCCCTGTTTCGGGACGACTTTGAGGCTGCCAGCCTCGGAGCCTCCAACGCTGGGTCCCATGTCTCCACGGGTTCGCGAGGTGAGGAGGAGGCGTCCGCGGCTTCCGCTGTGCGCGCTGCGCTGGCTCGACTCCAGCTGGATGTTCCCCCTCCACAACCGGGGCCCTCCAGCGCCTTCTTCCGTCGGCAGGGTGGGTCCTCCTCATTTGTTGTCCCTCCGTCGGAGGAATACATTCGGGAGTTGCACGCCTGCTGGACCGACACGAGGGCGTTTTCACGCTTGACGTCTGATGGGCGTGCTCTGGCGGCGATGCATGAGGCCCCACGTTATGGGCTGGGACGGATGCCCCCTGTGGAGCCTGCGGTGGCTTCCCTTATTGTGGCCCCCGATGAAGCTTTGCGGCCCGATGTGCGATGCCCACGTCCTCAGTGCCGCGTCACGGACGACCTGCTCTGCCGGGCATATGATGCTGGGGCTCGGATGCTCGCCGTCAGGTATGGCTGGCACAGTCACCCTTGACTGAGACCTGCCGGCGGGTTCTACGCAGTGTTCCGGTGGTCCCTGGTGAATTGTTTGGCGCTGCGGCCCTTGAGGCGCTGGAGCGGACGGCCCTGGCTTCTCAGACACGGAGCCAGTTGGCGGGACTCCATCGGCGCCCTGTTTCACGGGGTTCTTCCTCGACTGCTCCTTTTGGTCGCGGTCTGCGGTCTGCTGTGGCAGCCACTCCGTTTGTGGAGCCTCGCCGCTCGGCTAGGGCTCCTGCTGCCCTTCGTGGCGACCAACCTCGGGACTGTCCTTCCGCTTCCGTGTCGTTTCGGCGTCGCTCCTCCCGGCCCTCCAGAGGGCGCGGGGAGCGGAGGTGACATGGGTGGTCGGACGGTGGGTGTCTTTACCCCGGAGCAGCTCCTGGGCTGTGCACTGCAGGGACACCTGGGTGCTATCCACACTTCTCCGGGGTTACCGTCTTCAATTTCGCCGCCGTCCACCCACCGCGGGCCTCATCCGGGAGACACGTGTCTATTCCGGCAGAGGTCGACGCTCTACGCCAGGAGGTTTCCTCTCTTCTGGCCAAGGGCGCTATTGTTCCTTTGGACCCCCGGCTGGATCCGGGAGGGTTTTATTCACGCGATTTTCTTGTGCCGAAGAAGACCGGCGATCTGCGTCCGGTTCTCGACCTCCGTGGCCTGAATGTTTTTCTGAAGCGCAACCCGTTTCGAATGCTGAGTCTCACGGAGATGCTCCAGGCGATCGCCCCGGGCGATTGGTTTGTTTCCATCGACCTCAGCGAGGCCTACTTTCATGTGCCAATTGCACGTGCCCACTGGCGGTTCCTGCGCTTTGTATTCGAAGGGCACCATTACCAGTTCAGGGTTCTTCCCTTTGGTCTGTCCCTGTCACCTCGGGTATTTTCGCGCGTAGTCGCGGCCGCCTTGTCCCCCCTGCAGGCTCAGGGGTTGAGGATTCTTCCATACCTGGACGACTGGCTGATCTGCGCCCCCTCTCGCGGAGAGGTGATTCGACACGCCCGCCATGAACTGGACCATGTGGGGCTATTGGGCTTTCAACCTCGCGAGGAGCAACCTGCTTCCAGCTCAGACCACGGTTTTCCTCGGGGTGTCTCTGGACTCTGTGGCCATGACTGCATGCCCCTCCCCTCGGCGAGTGGACGACATCCTCGCCTTGTTCGGGAGGCTGCGTGTCCGCCGGCGCTTGTCCCTCCTCCTGCACCTCCGACTACTGGGAATGTTAACAGCAGCTTCCACAGTGGTTCCTTTAGGGCTGCTCACACTTCGATCTTATCAGATGTGGCTGGCTGGGCTGCGTCTGGATCCTGCACGGCTGGCGCACCGGCGACGCGTGCTGGTTGTTCCACCCCATGTCCTGCGATCTCTGTCCCCGTGGGCGGACAGGTCTTGGATCATTCAGGGGGGTGCCTCTGGGCTGGTTGCCGTTCCGGCGGGAGGTCGTATACACAGATGCCTCAGCCGTGGATTGGGGCGCGACGTGGTGCGGCCAGATGGTACGAGGTCACTGGTCCCCGTCGCAGCGCGTGGGGCACATCAACGTGCTGGAACTGACGGCCGTCCATTTGGGACTGCAGCATTTTCTGCCGTTGTTGCGCGGCCGCCATGTTCTGGTGCGCTCTGACAACATCTCGGTAGTGTCTCACATCAACCACCTAGGAGGGACGCGGTCGATCCGTCTCTTGCGGGTGGCGACTCGCCTGCTCACGTGGGCTGCCCCTCACTTTGCCAGTCTCAGGGCTGCCTACATTCCGGGCTCGGCGAACAGAGTGGCCGATTTCCTGTCCCGGCACAGGCTTCCGCCGGGCGAGTGGCATCTCCTGCCAGAGGTGGTGGAGCTCCTCTGGTCCACTCTTGGCAGGGCGGAGGTGGACCTGTTTGCATCGGCGGAGACCACACAATGCCCCCTGTGGTTCTCCCTTGTGGACGACTCGGGGCCCCTGGGTCAGGACGCGCTGGCCCACGACTGGCCGGACGTCCTGCTTTATGCCTTCCCTCCACTCCCCCTGATTTATCCCACCCTCCTGCGGGTTCTCCGAATGGGTCACCGGCTCCAGTTGGTGGCTCCCTTCTGGCCGGCGCGGATTTGGTTTCCGTTGCTGCGCAGGCTCTGTTGCTCCTCGCCTGTTCGCCTCCCCGACAGGCGGGACCTGTTGTCTCAGCTGGGGGGTCAGGTTCTCCACCCCGAACCCGGTCGCCTCCAGCTGCACGCCTGGCTGCTGCAGGGGCCGAGGTAACTCCTGCTGCCTTGGACGCTGATGTGTGGAACACGGTGCTGAATGCCCGGGCCCCTTCCACTCTGCGCCTTTACGCGGACCGCTGGCGTCTATTCGACAGATGGTGTCGCCAGAGGGATCTTGTGGCGGAGTCCTGCGAGGCCTCCTCCATTTTGCATTTCCTTCAGGACTTACTCGACCAGGGACGCTCACCCTCCACCCTGCGAGTCTATGTTGCCGCCATTTCTTGTCGGCATGTCGGAATGGATGGCGTCACTGTCAGCCGTTGCCGCCTGGTCTCCCAGTTCCTTCGCAGCGCTCACCAGCTACATCCCCCCCCGTCGCCTGGTGGCTCCTCTATGGGACCTGTCCCTTGTCCTGGCTGCACTCCGCTTACCGCCGTCGGCCGACCTCAAGTGGCTCTCTTTTAAAACGGCCTTCTTGCTGGCTATGGCCTCTGCCAAACGTGTTGGCGAACTTCGGGCGTTGTCGGTCAGCCCCAGTTGTATAAGATGGTCCCCGGATGGCTCGGGGGTCTCTCTTTGGCCTGACGCGTCCTTCATCCCTAAGGTGGCTGCATCGCCCTTCTGCCACCGGCCACTGCGCCTGGCCCGCTTCGACAGCGGTGGTCCAGAGGAGTGCTTGTGTCAGGTTCGTGCCCTCCAGCGGTACGTGGAGGTGACGGCGGGATTCCGATTGATGGATCGCCTGTTCGTTTGCTTCTCTGGCCCTCGCAAGGGTCGGGCGCTGTCGAAGCAACGTTTGGCCCACTGGGTCGTGGACACCATTCGACAGGCATATTCCAGGCATGGCCGCCCTGTACCAACCGGCGTGTCCTGTCACTCTACCAGGGCTGTCTCCTCTTCCTGGGCTGCTGCCCATGGGGTGCCGTTGGAGTCCATCTGCGAGGCTGCCTCATGGACGTCCCTGGACACCTTCACGCGGTTCTACAGGGTCAATGTGTCTCAGGCACGTGCAGAGGGGGGGGCGCTGGGTGCTCGGGCACCTGCCCCTTGATGCCCAAAGTGCCCTTTTGTCAACGTGCCTTTTTTTTTTTTTCTATACGTCTGACACGAGTCTTATTTTGTTGAAATATATTGAATAAATGTAACATCGATAGCAGTACTGCTGCGATGACGCGAACCGAGATAAGTCCACCTCCGCGAAATACATGTTTTACGTTTCACAGCGTCATGGTGACCAGAAGAAGTGGGGTAGTGATCAGTCTCTCCCTCATTCTCACTCAGGGTGCAGGGAGAAGTGAAACACAACAGGCCAAAATAACAAATGGAAACAGTGTTAAACGGTCAGACAACAAAACACATAAATGAAAACTCAAACTTAAACCCAATTCTAACCAGACAGGCAAAAGAAATGGTTACTCACAATTCCTTGCGCTGGCAGATCTGACAGCAAGCCTGCAACCATCACTATACACGGTTTTTAGGTTTCGTTTTGATCACGTGGTCAGACAACCTCTGGCGCATTTAAAAATGCTGGTCAAGGTTAGGATTACGTCCACCAGGGGATGTTTTAAATGTGGAAAAGACATTTAAACACATTCAGGACCGTGCAGGATCGTACATATTATATGCACGCAAAAACCATGTTTCTCGTAAATTATGCACGGTATTTCCAAAGTCCTGGAATATGTACGCATTTCACTGAGGGGGGGCTGGGGGGTCTCTACCAAATTAAATGGACGTACGGGGGACAAAAGCGTGGGGTGTCTACATTATGAAACTTTAAAAAAATCAATTGTTCAAAAAAAAATTTTTTTTTTAAATGAGAGAAAAATATGATAAATATATAAGCCTATTAATTAGTGCCAAATTTTCCTGTTAACCTGAAGCTCCCTCTGCCTGAGGGCACTTGTCATGGATGACGTGGATACTGAGATCAGGTTTATTTATTTTAAAGATCTGAATAAAAACATCGTGCACATCTCGGTTTCTGGGTTTATATCTCCCAGACAGTGAGGTACAGCAGCTGATATTAAAAAAAAGTCAAAGGAACAGCAGGCACAGCAGTGCGTCACTTGTACATGTACTACAGATAATAGCAATTATTTGAAATATTTAAATGTTCCTATAGTTTCAATACTACAATTGATACCAAAAATAATGAAAATTAAAATTTATTTTATTTGAGATTAATTACTTCAAAAATCGCCAAAAGTCCAGCTACAAAAGAAAGAAAAAAAAGGTCAAAATAAAAACGTAGTTTTAAGTTTTATTTTCTTGTCTTTTCTTGTTTTTTTCTGGTTAGTCATGACTTTAACCATAACATTTTCAATTTTTTAACCAGTTAACTGGAGATTTTAACTGTTAAAGTGGATTAGTTGTGAGCCTGTGTGCGTAAAGTGTATTATTTGTTTCATTATGTTGGGTTCTATGTTTCGGCAATAGTATATTCATAAATCTGTTGGTAGTTTTTAAGATTAATATTAACTATAAACAACTATTCGAGGGTGACTAAACATAATGTAACCAGTCTAAAAATGTGCCAATCATAGGATTGAAGACAGCAACCATTAGCTAATTTTTTCTTTTTTTTTTTTTTTTTTTTTTTTGGGGGGGGGCGTCTGGGGAGGCTCTCGCCCGGGGAGTCATTCAGTGTAGAACCGCCCCTGTTGACTATACATTGTATTTGTTAATACAACTACCTGCAACAAGCAATATTCTCTAGCCTTCACTTCAAAATGTCCATAGGTTTTTTCTTGTAGCCTACTTAATGGACATGGACTAAAGCCGATATTTTTTTTTTTTTCCCCCATGGGTACCTTTATTAATCCTTGCTTGTCTTGTGTTGTCTAATTGTACTGTCTGTCTTAACTGTTTTTGCTGCTGTAATGAGTGAATTTTGTTAATGTGGGATAAAGTTTATATTATATTGTCTTGATGTATGATAGTATGTCGTGATTCCGTGTTGCATTCTTCATGAATATGGGTTACGACAGTTCAGTTATATTGTAAGGTATGTTGTACGGTGCTTCAAATTTTTGTTCCATGTGCCCTTTTTTTTTAACTTTGAGCACCTGTGTTACGGCCCTGGGCCGTTTGTGTCTCTGCCTGTCCTGTTTCCCTCTCTCATATGGTGGGGACGCTAAATGGGGGGGAATTACCGGATTCGCCTGGCTGCCTCATGCGTACTCGAGGTTGTTCATTTTTCTTTTTGTATTTGGGGCTTCTTTTTTTTAGGGGGAGGGTGTTACGGCCCTGGGCCGTTTGTGTCTTTTTCTGCTGCCTGTCCCTTTGCTCCTCCTCTCGCACAGGTGCAGATGTTTTCCACTCAGAGAGGATGGAGATAAAAGGAAGCACCTTTGTGGTGCTTGAGAGAGACCCTCCTACGTTGGCTGACCGGATCCATTGGTTGCAGCTCTGGTTCTGCTGGTCCTCCTTGCTCCGTTGGCTGTTCGTATGCTCATTAAAAGAGTTTTGGTGCTATAAACCGGTCTCGTCTCCCCTTTATTTGTTGCGGTTCAGAGCCAGCCGTAACACCTGCCCCTCCAAATGTCTCTGCACGGCCCTGTTTTAGTTTATTAATTTACCTACACACACACCTGCGAGCGTGTGCGCACAGACACACACAAAACAGAGACGCACGCGAGCGCACACAAATCAATACAGTGTGCCGACAGAGCGGGTGGGCGGGGTTTTGGGTGTAAAGCAACTGCGGAGAGGCAGGGAGCAGTTTTTCGTAGCAGAAACATGGGTTAATGTCTTTAGGCTATGAAATTATCAACCATGATGGAAAAAACAAAAAAATCTCTAGCAGAAGCGCCTGTGGACCGCCGCGGAAAAATGCACGTCTGGTGTGAACTAAAGAGCGGAGCGGAAGCGGCGCGGACTCCGCTCTCCGCTCCGCTCCGCTTCGCGGCGCTTCCGCGTCCAGTGGTTACTGGCTCATGCGCGCTAGTATCCGCCCACTTGACACTTTAACCAATCACGATCTCGCATTCGAGATCTCCCTCCGCATTACACAAGCAACTTTCGGGTGCGAAGCGCCCAGCTCCAGCAAGATCATCAAACTTTGAAGTAACGCGCCGCGATTTACACGAAGTAACTATAACGGCGTTACAGCGAGGATGAAAGTAATTAGTTAGATTACTAAATTACTTGATTTATAACGCCGTTAGTAACGCCGTTATACTTAAACGGCGTTAGTCCCAACACTGTTGTTTTCTGTGCGAGCCACAGGCTAAAATAACATTTCACCAGTGTGGACTTAAGAAATTTTTCAAATATATTGTTAATTATTCTCATTGCAAAAAAACAAAACAAAACAAAACAAAAGATAGGCATACAATGATTTATCAATAATTGTGCAAGGAAGAAGAATAGAGAATACTAAATACTAAAGAGAATACTAAAAAGTCTCAAACAACCAACAGGGACAGTCTGTTGAGAGTTGAGCTGGATAATGAGACCGGTTGGTGCAATTGGTAAATAAAGATTTTTTTTCTTTTTCTTTTTTTTTTTTTTTTTTTACTTTTCAAATGGAGCGGCATCACGGCTGATCACGGGACGCGGCAGTGAAATCACGTGACACGTCGATTCAGTGATTCAATTCAACCACACGATGGCACTGTTTCACCTTTTTTTGGAGCAGTGTTGGGTATAAAATAAAAGCTAATAAAATGTCATCATGTTTATTTCAGAAACAAGTTAATCAAACTTGGATGAAGAGAAAGAAGCTTACTAGTTTATTTAGCTAAACTTTTTCCCGTGTGTATGTGTTTTTATGTTAAAAATTGTTTTATCCTGTTTTCAAATGTTAAATAAAGTTTGAAGGTTAAAAAAAAATCTTAAAAGGAAGTGACGCAATATGTATAAACGCCTGATTGGGAGATGGGGATAGGGTAGCAACCAATGAGGTTCCGACAGCGATAAAGGCGTACCTATGGTATTTCCGGTACGTATCTGGTGACAACAAGGCGTCTAAAAATGGTTATAAACGCTATTATGTAAACTATTTCTTAATGCCCAAACTTACTCTAGATACGTAAAGAACTTTAAAATAGAACCATGGTGGATAACAGGTATGCGACGGCTCTAGTCATTGGTTCGGTTCTGAGCCTGCTGGCCGCGGTCTACCTCTCCGCGGCTGTGGGGACTCAGCACTGGTTCCAGTACAGTAGCCCCCCTGCCAATCGGACCATGAATGTCTCCCGTCTCAGAGAGGACTTTCTGAGGGGTGACTCCAATGAGAAGAACCACACGGACGTCATGGTCCGCCTGAACGGCACTCTAGGGTTGTGGTGGAGGTGCATTCAGGTGCTTCGAGAGTCAGGTGAGGCACCATGAGGCACACGTTTCTGCGATCTGCATTTTTGTTCTTATTTTACTAACCACAATCATGTCTCATTGTCTCATTAAAATGTGTTGTAAAAATAATATTTTATGAAATATCTAAATGTGAGAATTTTCATGTTTTTTATATGGGCAAACTGGGGAGAAAATATGTGAGATAATAAAAAGAATAATAACAATAATTGTTTATACTAAATCACCCCACTTGTAATTTGTAATTGGTGATTTGATTTATTTTGTGTAAAGTGATTAAATGGGTTTTTGTAGTAATTTTTCTTAGATTTGTGTGCATTTAATAATACATCTTTTGTTTTTGAAATAATTTTTAATTTTACTGAGCACTTGGTGTTACTTTTGTATGCAACATGCTTCATAAATGAAGTTTGATTAGTCTTCACTAAAAAAAAAAAAAAAAAAAAAAAATATATATATATATATATATATATATATATATATAATATATATATATATATATATAAAACCACTATTTCAATCACTTAGTTGGCTCACAAAAATAGATTTGAAATATTTTACAGTGTTTCAACCTAAGTTCTTTAGTTGTTAAACTGCTGTTGTATGAATTGGATTTGCCTTTTCATAAGTTCTCTTTTTGACCTTAGATCACACCTTTGAAACAGAGTGTGAGTCCTTCAGCTTAAACCAGCAGTTCATGCCAAAGTACAAAAAACAGGACTTCAATGCTGAAAAGGACCTGTTGAGAACATGTAAGTCTTCTCTTTTACCTCTTTTCTGCAGATGACTACAAAAGATTTGTTCCCTGTGTTTTTAGAATTATTTAAAGGGACCATATCATGACTTTCAGTCTTTCAGAGTAAACTATATCCATGTATATGACCATATAGTACCTTTGGCACACCAAAAACTTTTTTTTTTTTTTAAGTATGAGTTATTCTTTTACTCAGAAGTAAAATGACTCGTCCTATGAGGCACCACCTTTTGCTCCCTTAGGATTCCACCCACTTCATGACGTCCTCCCAAAGCCAAAAACCACCTAAAACAAGAGAGGAAATTATTTATTATTATTATTATTATTATTATTATTATTATTATTATTATTATTATTATTATTATTATTATTATATTGATGCAGGTCCACATACAATGCTGTTTGGGCATTTATTTTCCCAGAATTTCTTTCCCACGGACAGATTTGTGAAGGCTAATTGATTCATTTTGTGCTGAAATTTGGTTAAAAAAAATACAGACAACACCAGATGAACATTAAAATGATGATAATCTCCACACCAAAAATCCTCTATGCTTTCCTGCAAAATCCATTTACCTTTCTGCCGTTGGTCAATAATCCACGTGAATTTTTTTTATGTTACACTTCAAAGAAGAAAATACTATTTAGCTCATTCTCAACAGTTTTTTGTGATAATTGCCATGTTCTACTGATTGCAAACCACAGAATTTTGAACTGGATCTGAATGTGGATGTTTTTTGAATTGTGTGAGCAGACCTGTGGAGGTGTCAGTTTCTCCTTCCCTTGGTCTCACTGGCTCTGGTCCTCCTTGGTGGTCTTGTAGGGCTTTGTGCCTGCCTCTGCCGTAGCTTCACTCCAACTTGGTTGTGGGTGTGCTACATTTTCTAGCAGGTGAGTAAATGCATCCCTTACGCAAATTTATATTTTACAGGCCAGATAAAAGTTTGAAAATCTGTCTTGGGTCATTTAAGAAAAGATATACTACATAGGTTTTAAATCAGGTTTTGAATCCTTACTTAGGTGCTGATTCAATTCATGAGTCAACAACTCACAGATCAAATCATGATTCTTACTACTAAATTTGTTTGAATGGTTGCCATTTAGTACGTCTTCTAACTGGCTGTATGAAAATTAAACTAATGTATAGTTTTAAGCACCATCACAAATATTTAGAAAGAAAGAAATGGTATTATCACTTTAAACTATGTTAAACTAAACAGTTTTTCTGCCAACTTCTTGGTTAAATTCAGCAGTAAATAAAACAAAATCACTACACTCGCTTTGTATCATTTCACAAAAAATCAAAAAAATGTTTTCTATGATTTTTCCATCCGCATGGTTTTTCTGACTACAGTTTCAGAACATTTAGATAAGAAGACAGTAAATGAAGACAGCATCGTCTAAATAAAAATAACTATAAAACACTCAAATCTTTCATTTAAACTGACAACAGTGTTTCCAACAGAGATATTTTAGAAATGTTTTCATCTTTAATGGAAATACTAGAAAACTCCCATTCTTTATGAACATTTAGCACACACGTTCTGGCTTCTCTGCTATGCTTGCAAAAAAGATGGTCATAATTGCTACTTCTTTTGAGATTTTGGTAATTTTTTTAAATTAGGTATTCCATCAATCCATTTTTTTTAACCAGTTCTATCCCTTTTGGCATCACAGGGGTTGCCACAGCCTGTCCCACCTACTGCTGGGCGATTGACCAGTCTGTTGTGGGCCTTGCAAGCACTCCCACATACACATCTCAGTACACCTTAAGAGTCACCATTTAACCTATGAAGCAGGTTTTTGGACTGTAGGACGAAGTTGGGGTGCCCTAAGAAAACCCACACATGCTAATTCTGCGTTAACACCGAACGCAATTCGTGTGGCAGAGGCTGCCAGTTTTAACGTTAAGTCAATGGCACAGATGTGAATTGAAGCAAACTAAATACATTTTTTTTGTATACTCTACTATATTTATGAAAATTGCAAACAAGTGATATTAGATGTCACAAATACTCATGCTTTCTGGTATATCTGAATATTTGAGTCCCTTTTACAGTCCTAATTTTTTATTGTTTCAAGACAGTTTGAAATCTGACTTTCAGAGATATTTCTGGTAAATGTCAAATGTAACCACAACACGAACAAATTAATAGATCTTCTACTCTGTTTTTTCTGCCATTTCTGGTTATTATATTGGTCTTCAAATGTAAAAATCCTACCCTTGCATATGGAGAAACGGTTAGCTTGTAACTATTAAAGGCAGCTAATAAACAGTGGATTACAGGGCTGTTTAAAAAAATTTAGAAACTATGTACTTACATCTTACTCTGTTCTTCTTCTGTTCTTCTGCCCCTCAGGTCTTTGCACTCTGGGCAGCGTCTGCTGTTCCGGGCAGGGTTGATTTACTCAACTATTATCACCCGCCTCCCAAAGGAGTCAAGGGCTCCATGGGTTGGTCTCTCTACCTCGCCCTCATCTCCTTCCCTCTGCAGATGATGGCAGCCGCCCTGTTCTGTGGGCCGCCAAGAGCCACCGCAAGAACTACACCCGCATGATGGCGTACAGAGTCGCATAAATGGTCAGAAAGTTAAAGCAAGCGTCATTGAAATGATTTAAATGAGATTATGGGTGTAGCTTTCAGTCTTCTAACAGATGAAAGTAGTTAGTGACTACTATTATCTAAAGGGATGAAATACTTGCAGCTAAATCATCAAGGTGCTCACACTTAAGTTCTTTCTTGCATTTCCATTTTCTGACCGACACCTTGTTTATTTCTGGTTTGTCTTTTTAATCATTAATCATACTTCATTTAAATGTGTTCTTTGCCTTCTTTACATTGCCAATGCTTCCCAAGCTGCTCACCATACAGTCCTTAAGTCCTTTCACTTGTTTCAAAAAAATAATGGAGGAAAAAAAAAAAATTGTGTCAAAAAAAAATCCACCTCTTGTAGCTATCAGAAACCTGTCTTTGAAACTTTGAGTGTTATTCTATTTTTGCATATTTAAATGAAAGGCCTTTGCTCTGCATGCCTTTGTAGCTGACCTTTCCATCAGCTGTGGTAGTTGTTGATTTCAGTCTGTGGTTTAATACTGACTAAATGTCATGAAATGTCACTCACTAAAAATGGAACCACTTACCTTTTTTTTTTAATTGTCACTGTAATGACGGATTTATTGTGATCAACAATTTATTTGCTACCATTCAAGGAAACCTGTGACTTTCAGCCCAAAATGGCACTGCAGGTATTTTACATGACAAACACCTGAATGTCTTTGTGAAGTCTTGTCATTTTATGAGATGATCAACCGTTTGATAAAGTGTGCGTCGTTAAAAAAAAAAAAAAAAAAAAAGTTAATCTAAAAGTAACAGGGTTGGCATTCTTAGTGAAAGTTTGTTTTTAATAAAGTTGGTTTATTCAAACATTATCGAAGAAAACATTTGAATGAGCAAAAAAGGTCAACTTTTTGTTGTGTATGGTTTTGTACATGGTGTGTAGTATTTCAAAAAATGTAAAGTTCCTGTGTTGTTTTATTCTGCTCAAAATAACAACAGATAGAGCCTTAAACTGTGAGACAGAAGCAGCAATAGACAGAATAAAAACATGAACGCAGTAGATCTCATTCTGTGATTGTCTTCTACAAAATTTGACATTTATTTTTTTAATCAAAGACATCCTTCTTTTATTCAGTTTTAGTTTTTTTAGTTCTGAATAAATTGTTTTCAATCATACAAACACGACCACCAACCATGTCGGACAAATACAAATTTTGTACATAACAGCAGGTATTTGGTTAAATATACATCTAACTAGACAAGTCTCAATGTAATCATTGATTCATTGCAAAGAACAGTGTCAAAGGGATTACATTTAATCCCCAGCTGTGACGTGCACGTATATTTTGTTACTTAAAATGTTTAGTATTTTTTATAATCACCTTTGGTCCTCTCTGTTCCTAGTCTTTCTCCACGCTCACAGATGGGAAGGAGTAAGTGGTCTTCCGAGCTAACTGGAAGGTGACCTTCTTCTCGTAGTAGGCGCATTCATTGATGAAGAAAGGGTAGAGGTCTTCTCCTTCGTGTATCACCGTTTCGCCAGAAAATGACAGGAATAAAGGATCCCTGAGCGTAGAAGCTGAAAATCATTGTCCTGGACAAAGAAGGGGTAAAAAAAAAATTACAACATGGAAAACACACTTTCAGAAAGATAATATTTAACATAAAATATTGCAACTGACTGATTAAAACTGCATAAACTAAAACAATAGGTGGTAAAGGTGGGTACTGTCAGTAAAGTGGCTGTGGCTCCCTCTAGTGGTAAAGGTGGGTACTGTCAGTAAATTTGCTGGGTCAGAGTTTATAGTTTAGGACAGATAAAATAAATATTCACTTTCTGATTTTCTGCTACAATCAATAGTACGATTTTTTATTATACATTGTAATTTCTTTGGTGTTTCCAACACTTTGTGCAACCCAACACTAACATCTCTGAAAAGCACATTATTGGTTTAAGAAATGTAATTCTTTGTTGTTAAAGAAAATTTTCTTAATTTGTTAAATGGAAAGAACATTTTCATCTATTGTTTTAAGATGACTGTTTTTCTAGTTGATTAGGTTTAAATAAGGGGGGTAAAAGTTGGTCAGGGTTTGTATGGCTCCCTCTGTTGGTGTAGGTGGGGATCGTTCTTAGGTTTGCTTTGACCCCCTCTAGTGGTGAAGAGGTACTGTCAGTAAATTTGCTGTGGCTCCCTCTAGTGAAAAAGGTGGTACTGTCAGTAAATTTGCTGTGGCTCCCTCTAGTGGTAAAGGTGGGTACTGTCAGTAAAGTGGCTGTGCTCCCTCTAGTGGTAAAGGTGGGTACTGTCAGTAAATTGCTGCTGGTCAGAGTTTAGGACAGATAAAATTAATATTCACTTTCCGATTTTCTGCTATACGACGGAGTATTAGGGTCACAGAAAAAAAAAAAAGTAATATTACGACTTTTAATCTCGTAGATATACGACTTTAAATCTCGTAAATTTACGAGAAAAAAGTCGTAACTGCTAAATTATGAAATAAATCGTATATTTATGACTTTAAAAGTCATAGGTTAAATTTACAACTTTTAAAGTCGTAAATTTATGAGAAAAAACGTGTAAATCTACGGGATTTAAAGTCGTAAATCTACGAGATTAAAAGTCGTAATTTAATGAGAAAAGAACCAAAGTTGTCTGTTTATCAGAGCCGTGCTTGAAGATGAAAGACGTGGAGAATCTGGTGTAGATTATGTCCAGATCGGTGTTAAAAGCAAAGAAATTCTGAACCTTTTGGTGATTCAAAATCAAATTATTTCCGGGTTCAGGTTCGGTAGTGCGTGTGTTGTCTTGTGTATCTTCAAGTAAGAAAAAGAGGCGCTATTATTGTGTTAAACAGACTTTTTATTAACAGTCTCTTCATACTGCTACACTGTGCATGACTAGCGCTCATCTGCTGCTTACCACTTGCGTCACACGAACATGTGACCAGTCGCTTGGCCTTCTGGGTAATGCAGTTCGTAAACAGCTAACTTCAATACACAACAGTGCGGAGTTTCATATGTAAAATAAAGAGCTCAGAGATACACATTACATCTTTCATTTCCTTTCTCCACCTTACGTCATGTCTCTGTCATGCTCAGAAACCAAAAGAGAATGTAAACAGAGCTCCGGACGCCTCCTTCCCGAAACGTCCCGTCTCGACACAAAACAGCATTAGGAAATGACAATAGTCTGTCACGTTAGCACAAGAACATTGAAAATTCCAAAAACTCGTCCTCTTCAGACGGAAGCATCACAGAGTTGGAGGAGATCTGGTCTGTAGAGGAAGAAATTACGTGAAGTGGACAGCTGGAGGATATGGACCGCTTCATAAACGGGATCTGCAGAGATCCTGCAAGCAGCATCAATGAATAAAACATTATTAAACTGTAAATCAAATAAAGGAACTTCCAAATATTTGGAATATTTAAAACATTCAGTTTACCTGATGAAATCCAAGACGCTTTTCACAGTTTGGTTGGTCTGCTTCAGTTCACGGCATAAATTCGCTGGAATGTAGACTCCCCTCGATTTTAATAAAGTTATGAGAAAAAAGTCGTAAATCTACGAGATTAAAACTCATACATTTACAAGATTTAAAGTCGTATATCTACGAGATTAAAAGTCGTAATATTACTTTTTTTTTTTTTTCGGTGACCCTAATACTCCGTCGTACTGCTACAATCAATAGTACGATTTTTTATTATACATTGTAATTTCTTTGGTGTTTCCAACACTTTGTGCAACCCAACACTAAGAACATCTGAAAAGCACATTATTGGTTTAAGAAATGCAATTCCTTTGTTGTTAAAGAAAATGTTCTTAATTTGTTTAATGGAAAGAAAATTTTCATCTATTGTTTTAAAATGACTGTTTTACTAGTTGATAAGATTTAAATAAAAGGGGCGTAAAAGTTGGTCAGGTTTGTATGGCTCCCTCTGTTGGTGTAGGTGGGGATTGTTCCCAGGTTTGCTTTGGCTCCCTCTAGTGGTGAAGTGGGTACTGTCAGTAAATTTGCTGTGGCTCCCTCTAGTGGAAAAGGTGGGTACTGTCAATAAATTTGCTGGGTCAGAGTTTAGAGTTTAGGACAGATAAAATAAACATTCACTTTCTATTTTTTTCTACGATCAATAGTACGATTTTTTTTATTATACATTGTAATTTCTTTAGTGTTTCCAACACTTTGTGCAACCCAACACTGAGAACATCTGAAAAGCACATTATTGGTTTAAGAAATGTAATTCCTTTGTTGTTAAAGAAAAAGTTCTTAATTTGTTAAATGGAAAGAAAATTTTCCTCTATTGTTTTAAGATGACTGTTTTTCTAGTTGATTAGGTTTAAATAAGGGGGGTAAAAGTTGGTCAGGGTTTGTATGGCTCCCTCTGTTGGTGTAGGTGGGGATCGTTCTCAGGTTTGCTTTGACCCCTCTAGTGGTGAAGAGGGTACTGTCAGTAAATTTGCTGTGGCTCCCTCTAGTGGTAATGGTGGGTACTGTCAGTAAAGTGGCTGTGGCTCCCTCTAGTGGTAAAGGTGGGTACTGTCAGTAAATTTGCTGGGTCAGAGTTTAGAGTTTAGGACAGATAAAATAAATATTCACTTTCTGATTTTCTGCTACAATCAATAGTACGATTTTTTATTATACATTGTAATTTCTTTGGTGTTTCCAACACTTTGTGCAACCCAACACTAAGAACATCTGAAAAGCACATTATTGGTTTAAGAAATGTAATTCCTTTGTTGTTAAAGAAAATGTTCTTAATTTGTTAAATGGAAAGAAAATTTTCATCTGTTGTTTAAGATGACTGTTTTCTAGTTGATTAGGTTTAAATAAGGGGGGTAAAAGTTGGTCAGGGTTTGTATGGCTCCCTCTGTTGGTGTAGGTGGGGATCGTTCTCAGGTTTGCTTTGACCCCCTCTAGTGGTGAAGAGGGTACTGTCAGTAAATTTGCTGTGGCTCCCTCTAGTGGAAAAGGTGGGTACTGTCAGTAAAGTGGCTGTGGCTCCCTCTAGTGGTAAAGGTGGGTACTGTCAGTAAAGTGGCTGTGGCTCCCTCTAGTGGTAAAGGTGGGTACTGTCAGTAAATTTGCTGGGTCAGAGTTTAGAGTTTAGGACAGATAAAATAAATATTCACTTTCTGATTTCTGCTACAATCAATAGTACGATTTTTTATTATACATTGTAATTTCTTTGGTGTTTCCAACACTTTGTGCAACCCAACACTAAGAACATCTGAAAAGCACATTATTGGTTTAAGAAATGTAATTCCTTTTTGTTAAAGAAAATTTTCTTAATTTGTTAAATGGAAAGAACATTTTCATCTATTGTTTTAAGATGACTGTTTTTCTAGTTGATTAGGTTTAAATAAGGGGGTAAAAGTTGTCAGGGTTTGTATGGCTCCCTCTGTTGGTGTAGGTGGGATCGTTCTCAGGTTTGCTTTGACCCCCTCTAGTGGTGAAGAGGGTACTGTCAGTAAATTTGCTGTGCTCCCTCTAGTGGAAAAGGTGGGTACTGTCAGTAAAGGCTGTGGCTCCTCTAGTGGTAAAGGTGGGTACTGTCAGTAAAGTGGCTGTGGCTCCCTCTAGTGTAAAGGTGGTACTGTCAGTAAATTTGCTGGGTCAGAGTTTAGAGTTTAGGACAGATAAAATAAATATTCACTTTCTGATTTTCTGCTACAATCAATAGTACGATTTTTTATTATACATTGTAATTTCTTTGGTGTTTCCAACACTTTGTGCAACCCAACACTAAGAACATCTGAAAAGCACATTATTGGTTTAAGAAATGTAATTCCTTTGTTGTTAAAGAAAATGTTCTTAATTTGTTAAATGGAAAGAAAATTTTCATCTGTTGTTTTAAGATGACTGTTTTCTAGTTGATTAGGTTTAAATAAGGGGGTAAAAGTTGGTCAGGGTTGTATGGCTCCCTCTGTTGGTGTAGGTGGGGATCGTTCTCAGGTTTGCTTTGACCCCCTCTAGTGGTGAAGAGGGTACTGTCAGTAAATTTGCTGTGGCTCCCTCTAGTGGAAAAGGTGGGTACTGTCAGTAAAGTGGCTGTGGCTCCCTCTAGTGGTAAAGGTGGGTACTGTCAGTAAAGTGGCTGTGGCTCCCTCTGGTAAAGGTGGGTACTGTCAGTAAATTTGCTGGGTCAGAGTTTAGAGTTTAGGACAGATAAAATAAATATTCACTTTCTGATTTTCTGCTACAATCAATAGTACGATTTTTTATTATACATTGTAATTTCTTTGGTGTTTCCAACACTTTGTGCAACCCAACACTAAGAACATCTGAAAAGCACATTATTGGTTTAAGAAATGTAATTCCTTTGTTGTTAAAGAAAATTTTCTTAATTTGTTAAATGGAAAGAACATTTTCATCTATTGTTTTAAGATGACTGTTTTTCTAGTTGATTAGGTTTAAATAAGGGGGGTAAAAGTTGGTCAGGGTTTGTATGGCTCCCTCTGTTGGTGTAGGTGGGGATCGTTCTTAGGTTTGCTTTGACCCCCTCTAGTGGTGAAGAGGGTACTGTCATTAAATTAGCTGTGGCTCCCTCTAGTGGAAAAGGTGGGTACTGTCAGTAAATTTGCTGTGGCTCCCTCTAGTGGTAAAGGTTGGTACTGTCAGTAAAGTGGCTGTGGCTCCCTCTAGTGGTAAAGGTGGGTACTGTCAGTAAATTTGCTGGGTCAGAGTTTATAGTTTAGGACAGATAAAATAAATATTCACTTTCTGATTTTCTGCTACAATCAATAGTACGATTTTTTATTATACATTGTAATTTCTTTGGTGTTTCCAACACTTTGTGCAACCCAACACTAAGAACATCTGAAAAGCACATTATTGGTTTAAGAAATGTAATTCCTTTGTTGTTAAGAAAATTTTCTTAATTTGTTAAATGGAAAGAACATTTTCATCTATTGTTTTAAGATGACTGTTTTTCTAGTTGATTAGGTTTAAATAAGGGGGGTAAAAGTTGGTCAGGGTTGTATGGCTCCCTCTGTTGGTGTAGTGGGATCGTTCTTAGGTTTGCTTTGACCCCCTCTAGTGGTGAAGAGGGTACTGTCAGTAAATTTGCTGGCTCCCTCTAGTGGAAAAGGTGGGTACTGTCAGTAAATTTGCTGTGGCTCCCTCTAGTGGTAAAGTGTGGTACTGTCAGTAAAGTGGCTGTGGCTCCCTCTAGTGGTAAAGGTGGGTACTGTCAGTAAATTGCTGGTCAGAGTTTAGAGTTTAGACAGATAAAATTAATATTCACTTTCCGATTTTCTGCTATACGACGGAGTATTAGGTTCACAGAAAAAAAAAAAAGTAATATTACGACTTTTAATCTCGTAGATATACGACTTTAAATCTCGTAAATTTACGAGAAAAAAGTCGTAACTGCTAAATTATGAGAATAAAGTCGTATATTTATGACTTTAAAAGTCATAGGTTAAATTTACAACTTTTAAAGTCGTAAATTTATGAGAAAAAAAACGTGTAAATCTACGGGATTTAAAGTCGTAAATCTACGAGATTAAAAGTCGTAATTTAATGAGAAAAGAACCAAAGTTGTCTGTTTATCAGAGCCGTGCTTGAAGATGAAAGACGTGGAGAAATCTGGTGTAGATTATGTCCAGATCGTGTTAAAGCAAAGAAATTCTGAAACCTTTGGTGATTCAAAATCAAATTATTTCCGGGTTCGGGTTCGGTAGTGCGTGTTTGTCTTGTGTATCTCAAGTAAAAAGAGGCGCTATTATTGTGTTAAAACAGACTTTTTATTAACAGTCTCTTCATACTGCTACACTGTGCATGACTAGCGCTCATCTGCTGCTTACCACTTGCCGTGCACCGAACATGTGACCAGTCGCTTGGCCTTCTGGGTAATGCAGTTCGTAAACAGCTAACTTCAATACACAACAGTGCGGAGTTTCATATGTAAAATAAAGAGCTCAGAGATACACATTACATCTTTCATTTCCTTTCTCCACCTTACGTCATGTCTCTGTCATGCTCAGAAACCAAAAGAGAATGTAAACAGAGCTCCGGACGCCTCCTTCCCGAAACGTCCCGTCTCGACACAAAACAGCATTGGAAATGACAATAGTCTGTCACGTTAGCACAAGAACATTGAAAATTCCAAAAACTCGTCCTCTTCAGACGGAAGCATCACAGAGTTGGAGAATCTGGTCTGTAGAGGAAGAAATTACGTGAAGTGGACAGCTGGAGGATATGGACCGCTTCATAAACGGATCTGCAGAGATCCTGCAAGCAGCATCAATGAATAAAACATTATTAAACTGTAAATCAAATAAAGAACTTCCAAATATTTGGAATATTTAAAACATTCAGTTTACCTGATGAAATCAAGACGCTTTTTCACAGTTTGGTTGGTCTGCTTCAGTTCACGGCATAAATTCGCTGGAATGTAGACTCCCTCGATTTTAAAAGTTATGAGAAAAAAGTCGTAAATCTACGAGATTAAAACTCATACATTTACAAGATTTAAAGTCGTATATCTACGAGATTAAAAGTCTAATATTACTTTTTTTTTTTTTCGGTGA
Source organism: Oryzias javanicus (assembly GCA_003999625.1). Classification (NCBI taxonomy): domain Eukaryota; kingdom Metazoa; phylum Chordata; class Actinopteri; order Beloniformes; family Adrianichthyidae; genus Oryzias; species Oryzias javanicus. The sequence goes on from ML136801.1 coordinate 31,709, forward strand.
CCCTAATACTCCGTCGTACTGCTACAATCAATAGTACGATTTTTATTATACATTGTAATTTCTTTGGTGTTTCCAACACTTTTGCAACCCAACACTAAGAACATCTGAAAAGCACATTATTGGTTTAAGAAATGTAATTCCTTTGTTGTTAAAGAAAATGTTCTTAATTTGTTTAATGGAAAGAAAATTTTCATCTATTGTTTTAAAATGACTGTTTTACTAGTTGATAAGATTTAAATAAAGGGCGTAAAAGTTGTCAGGGTTGTTATGGCTCCCTCTGTTGGTGTAGGTGGGGATTGTTCCCAGGTTTGCTTTGGCTCCCACTAGTGGTGAAGTGGGTACTGTCAGTAATTTGCTGTGGCTCCTCTAGTGGAAAAGGTGTGGGTACTGTCAATAAATTTGCTGGGTCAGAGTTTAGAGTTTAGGACAGATAAAATAAACATTCACTTTCTATTTTTTTTTCTACGATCAATAGTTACGATTTTTTTTATTATACATTGTAAATTTTTTAGTGTTTCCAACACTTTGTGCGTGCCCAACACTGAGAACATCTGAAAAGCACATTATGGTTTAAGAAATGTAATTCCTTTTTGTAAAGAAAAAGTTCTTAATTTGTTAAATGGAAAGAAAATTTTCATCTATTGTTTTAAGATGACTGTTTTTCTAGTTGATTAGGTTAAATAAGAAGGGGGGTAAAAGTTGGTCAGGGTTTATGGCTCCCTCTGTTGTTAGTGTCTCAGTTTCTTGCCCCCTCTAGTTGCCGTTGATGGTGAGAGGGTACTGTCAGTAAATTTGCTGTGGCGCCCTCTAGTGGAAAAGGTGGGTACTGTCAGTAAAGTGGCTGTGGCTCCCTCTAGTGGTAAAGGTGGGTACTGTCAGTAAAGTGGCTGTGGCTCCCTCTAGTGGTAAAGGTGGGTACTGTCAGTAAATTTGCTGGGTCAGAGTTTAGAGTTTAGGACAGATAAAAATAAATATTCACTTTCTGATTTTCTGCTACAATCAATAGTACGATTTTTATATACATTGTAATTTCTTTGTGTTTCCAACACTTTGTGCAACCCAACACTAAGAACATCTGAAAGCACATTATTGTTTAAGAAATGTAATTCCTGTTTTAAAGAAAATGTTCTTAATTTGTTTAAATGGAAAGAAATTTTCATCTGTTTTTTAAGATGACTGTTTTTCTAGTTGATTAGGTTTAAATAAGGGGGGTAAAAGTTGGTCAGGTTTGTATGGCTCCCTCTGTGGTGTAGGTGGGATCGTTCTCAGGTTTGCTTTGACCCCTCTAGTGGTGAAGAGGGTACTGTCAGTAAAAATTTGTGCTCCCTCTAGTGGAAAAGGTGGTGACTTGTCAGTAAAGTGGCTGTGGCTCCCTCTAGTGGTAAAGGTGGGTACTGTCAGTAAAGTGGCTGTGGCTCCCTCTAGTGGTAAAGGTGGGTACTGTCAGTAAATTTGCTGGGTCAGAGTTTAGAGTTTAGGACAGATAAAATAAATATTCACTTTCTGATTTTCTGCTACAATCAATAGTACGATTTTTTATTATACATTGTAATTTCTTTGGTGTTTCCAACACTTTGTGCAACCCAACACTAAGAACATCTGAAAAGCACATTATTGGTTTAAGAAATGTAATTCCTTTGTTGTTAAAGAGAAATTTTCTTAATTTGTTAAATGGAAAGAACATTTTCATCTATTGTTTTAAGATGACTGTTTTTCTAGTTGATTAGGTTTAAATAAGGGCAAGCAGGCAAGGCAAGGCAAGCAAGTTTATTTGTATAGCACATTTTCATACTGAGACAATTCAAAGTGCTTACATAAAACATTAAAAGAAACAATCAAAAGAAATAGTAAAAATGTCATTCATTATTCAAATCATTAAATAAAATTAAAAGACAGTAAAAAGATTTAATTTAAAACAAGCATAGATAAAAAGTGCGACGGACGTAAACTTTTGAATACAATTAATCAAATGCAACTGAAACAGGTGAGTCTTTAACCTGGATTTAAATACACTGAGTGTTTCAGCATCTTAAGGTTTTCTGGAAGTCTGTTCCAGATCTGTGGTGCATAGAAGCTGAATGCAGCTTCTCCATGTTTAGTTCTGACTCTAGGAACTGATAAAAAGACGGATCCTGATGATCGGAGAGGTCTGGCTGGTACGTACTGGGTCAGGAGGTCAGTCATGTATTTTGGTGCAAACCATTCAAAGCTTTATAAACCAGTAACAGAACTTTAAAAGTCTATCCTCTGAGAGACAGGTAACCAGTGTAAGACCTCAAACTGGACTGATGTGGTCTACTTTCTTGGTCCTTGTGAGAACCGAGCAGCAGAGTTCTGAATAAGCTGCAGTTTCCTGATGGATTTTTTTGGTAGTCCTGTAAAAACACTTAACAGTAATCAAGTCGACTAAAGATATGAAAGCATCACTAGTTTTCTCCAGGTCCTGCTTAGACATCAAATCTTTAATCCTTGAGATATTTTTGAGATGATAAGGCTGATTTAGTTACTGCCCTTAAGTGTTATCAAAATTAAGTCTGTGTCTATCACACACCAAGTTTCTGGCCTGGTTGTAGTTTTTTAGTGAATAGATGAAGCTCTGTAGTGACGTCTA
>ML136802.1:0-34098 GCA_003999625.1 Oryzias javanicus
TCTTTTATAACTCATTTTGCCAACAATTGTCTGCTTTAAATAATAAAATCATTTCAGGTTAAAATGGTCATTGTGTTCTAGGATTTTGTTTTTACACCCTTAAAATTGTCTTTCTGAACTGATGCTTGGACATTTTTGTATTTTAAAGAATTGATTCTTAAATTATTTTCTACATGACAGCAAACCAACACTAGTGTTTGGTTTTTGTCATAATTTGTTAATTTCTTTAATGTCTGATGAATTTTTTAAAGACATTCAGTCTAAACTTGTTTCCTCCATGAAGATTCATCTGCTCTTTTTCTAACCCAGTTTGACATTTTTCAGTGTAAACTGAAGTTTCTCTTGTTGATGATCTGCATGAGAGATTTCTTCAAGGAAGTGAAACAATGTGTGAATCAATGAGTGATGGAGCAGAAAAACACCTGACAGAATTTGCTGTCTCCTAGGTGATACCAGTCCATCCCTGAGCGTGCTCCTCCCTCCACAAAGGAGCTGCAGCAGGGAAGGCCACACTCATGTGTGTGGCCAACAAGGGCTTCCCCTCAGACTGGACTCTGTCCTGGAAGGTGGTCGGCAGCAGCAACTGGGAGGAGATCAGGAGCCCCGGGGTGCTGCAGAAGGACGGCCTCTACAGCTGGAGCAGCACCCTGAGGCTCTCTGCAGACCAGTGGGAGAAGGTGACCTGTGAGGCCAAGAGAGGATCCCAGACTGCATTCTCAGAGACTCTCAGGAGAGACCAGTGCTCCCAGTCCTGAACTCAAACATTCTCAATATAAATCTGTTTTCTATGCAGATCTTCATTTATGTTGTCTTCTTTAATCTCTGTTTGTATCTTTGACTTTAACAGTTTGTCAATGAAAAATTATCCACAAATAAAAAACATTTTGTCAACTGGTCTCTTCCATGAGTCTCTCTGATGACTAAAGCAAACATGTATTTTTATTCTGGCAAAATATGTTGTGAGGCATAAAGTATGGAGGAAAAAAACTGGAAAAAACCTTTGAACTCCTCAGATTTGTCATATTTCTATTCATATAAAATATATTCTTGAGTGTTTTTTTCTTCTAAAGTGATGTTAAATTAGACGGTGTCCTGATTTACATAAATGTAGTACATTTAACGTTTTTTTTCTTCACTGGTGTCTGTGAAGACATACAATCATTTCCACCTTTATCCACCATTGTTATAGGAGGGATTACACATCAATAATAAGTAGGGTCATCTGGACCCCATTAGAGAGCACAAGGGATAACCATACAGTAAAATTTACAAGATTTCAACATTTAGGACTTTGTGAGTTTTGTGAAGACAATTCTGCATGAATTAATTTAGCATTCTTCATTGGTCAAAAAGTCGTCTAAATTGTTCCTAGGTGTGAATGAGTGTGAATGAGTGTGATTGAGTTCCTGCAACAGACTGCTGACCTGTCCAGGGTGTATCCGGCCTTCACCCATCAGTAGCCGGGTTAGGCTCCAGCATCCCCCGAAAGACGAGAGACTAAGATGATCGAGATGATGAGATGGATGATGGATGGATGGATGGATGGATTTAAAACAAGCAGATTGAAACTGATTGAACTTCAAGACTCTGGAAGATGTATCAATGAAAAACTTATTTTCCACAATAGTTTTAAAGTTATACTTTAATCACTTGAAATAAAGTTTCAGGAAAACTAGCAGATTTTTCAGTAATTTTATGTTATTCTATGAATGCACTTTATAAACACATGCAGTCAACGTTTGTTTCAATCATGTTTATGGGATCATAAATCTGCATTGTTTTTTTAAGAAAGTGAAACAATGTGTAAATGAATAACTGATTGAGCCAAATGACAGTAAGGTTATTAAAAGTAAATGTGAGGTTTTTATTTGACATCTGTGTCTTTAAGATCCTCAAAGCTGATTGGTGTCTGCTATGTGATTCCAGTTAAACCCTGACTTCATGCAGGGTGTGAGGGATTGAGCAGCCAATGAGGACAACAGAAGATTCATCAAAAATGAAAAGTTCATTTTTCTCAAAAAGGTCGGGTCGGGTAGCAAGGACCAGGGAACTCAGCAGGTTCCAGTTATTACTACTATCTGCATCATTCATGTACATTTTTAACAATCATTTTTTCCTGTGTGGCTAAATGAACAATGTTAGTGATGAGGATGAAGTCCTGGTCTGATCCACAGAGAAAAGATGGTGAAGCACAAAAAATGAGAACCTGGATTTAAAGTAAAATTAACAAAATAAAATAAAAATCCTGAATCCTAAATATTTATTTGTTTCTTTTATTATTTATTCATTTATATTATGCTATATATATATATATGGGGGGGGCATTTTCTAATAACAATTTTTGTGAGCTGTAAAGTGTTAAAGTGTTGTGCGTGATTGATTGCTGTGTTGTTAGTTTTAACGACAAAGGCTCCATTATGAACTCAAAGTGATATTTTGACTGAAGAGTCAAGATTTTTGCATATTTAGCTCAAATTTTAAAATTATGTTTGATTAAATTGGTTGAATGTTTCAGAAAACGTGTTTCAGGGTTTGGGAAAAACTGTAATAAGTACAACAAACAACCACTGCTAAAGATTTGGAGACAGAAGTGGCCAACACATTTTAACAAAAACAAAAAAAAAAAAAAAAAAACCTTCCTTGAAATGTATTTGTCTAGAAAGTTTTTGTTCTATTTTTCTGATCTTTAAAAATACAAAAGGACGTTCTATTCATTTTGAGCTGCAGAGAGACCAAAATATTTCTTAATAAACCTTTTTGGAGTTACAATCTTTTTTTTTTTAATCAAAACATGTTAATATTTTTTGGTTAAAATGTTTACAGAAGTTTATATTAAGCCACTGGTTCTTTAGGATATAAGAAGTCTATTGTCAGTGTTTGTTAGAATGAATGTTCATTGAACTGTATCAGTGTCTGCAGCATCTTCCAGCTGCAGCAGTCAGTTCAGTTTCTGTTCAGCTTGAATGAAGGAGGTTTTTGTACGACTGTTTTTCACTGTGTGAACGAGAATTTGCTGTTGATGTAGAATTCAGGCAGACAGTAATAAACTGCTGCATCTTCAGCCTGAACTCCACTGATGGTCAGAGTGAAATCAGAGTTTGATCCACTGCCTGTAAAACGACTTGGAGTCCCTGATGCTCGAGTGTTAGCATTGTAGATTAGAAGTTTAGGAGTTTCTCCATCTTTCTGTTGATACCAGGAAAGATCATCCCCATCATCCACCCGATGACTGGTTGTACATGAGATGGAGACAGATCCTCCCACATTGGAGCTCACTGCTCCAGGCTGAGTCGCTGTATATTGTCCTCTGGACTCTGAGGATACAGAGACAGAAACAGAAAGCAGCTTCATGCTTTTGTGGCCTTCATTTCAGAGGGACGGATGTTCATAGAGGAGAGGAGTTGGATTCTCTGGACTTACCTGTGAAGCAGCAGCAGAGGAGAGTCCAGATGAGGCGCAGATCACACTCATGTTTGGATGATGATGATGATGAGGAGGGAGGAGGAGTGTGTCTTCTCTGTGTGAAGGAAGCTACAGTCAGCACAGTCTTCAACTCTCAGGACTATAAAGTCTCCCAGAGCACTGGAGCATGGAGCTGCTGATGCAAAGTGTCTCTATGGAAATGCAACCACTCACTCCAACAGGAACATGGATCATCTTCATCATCAAGATTATATGGGAAAGTCATATTTTGAAGAAAAAACATTATCTAGCTGCTATATTTTCTCCATTTATTTCCTATTTCTTTCATCAGATGATAATGGATTGACTGTGAGTCTCATTTAAACATCATGAACACATGCTTAGAGAGGACATCTAAAGATTTTATGTGTTTTTTAAATACAGGGTTTCATGGGCATCCAGTGTAAAAACAATCTGATAAAATCACTGATGTCAAACAGTAGGTGCTGTTTTGCTGAGGCAAACCCAAATGGGATAAGCTGAAAGGTGAATAACAAAATAAAGACCTTTTAAACATCTGAATTTAAATGCACAATGACAGAATGAACTCAAAAGTTGCTTCCACTTAATTGGTAGCAGTTTACTACATTAAACTGTACAGTTTTGAGCCAGATGTCGACTTAGACGAGGAAATCAAAGACATACATGGATCTGTTTGTCTTCAAATAGATGTATCAGGTATATAGCAGAGAACTGAGACTTTACCACACCTATCAGTTGCTGAGTTTTTTCTAACAATAGCTTTTAATCTGCTCCTGATTCAACAAATTTTAAAAAAAGATATTCTCAGGAATTTGGTTTTAATCTTTAACTATTTAATAAAACTCCTCCATCAAGAATAAGGAGCTACAAGAACATGTTAAAAACACCAAGAACATAATTTTCACTTAAGGAAGTTGCAGCATGCTTTATCAGTAATTAAAATTGGATAATTACTTTTTTTTTACTATATCTTTTGTATTTCGCATTTAAAATTTGTGAACAGAATTTTTTCATAGGATTTTTTAAAATTAAAATGTAAAAATATAATTAATCTCCAATTAGATCAAATTAAAAAATTGCACGGCTGTTCAAAATATTTTGTGTCTAACATCTGACACCTGAATAATTTCTAAATTTTTAATAAACAATAAGATAATTAAGAGATTAGATGCTAAAAAGAAAATGATATCACTAAAAACGTTTTGTTCTAATACTTAATTGTATGTAAAAAAAAAACGGTTTGTGAACTGTCATTACAATATCAATAATGTTAAAACATTTTGTGCATATGTATGTTAAAGTCATATAAAACTTAAATTATATTGAAATAAGTTGCATAGAAAGAAAAGAGGATTGTTTCTGTATGTGTGTGTGTGTCTTCATTGAACTGTATCAGTTCAGTTTCTGTTCTTTGAGGGAGGTTTTTGTACGACTGTTTTTCACTGTGGGAACGAGTTTACACTGTTGATGTAAAAATGACCCATACAGTAATAAACTGCTGAATCTACAGCCTGAACTCCACTGATGGTCAGAGTGAAATCAGAGTTTGATCCACTGCCTGTAAAACGACTTGGAGTTCCTGATGCTCTGCTGCTGATGTAATAAATGAGAAGTTTAGGCATTTCTCCATCTTTCTGTTGATACCAGGAAAGACGATTGCTATAAATATTCTGACTGGTTCTGCATGAGATGGAGACAGATCCTCCCACATTGGAGCTCACTGCTCCAGGCTGAGTCACTGTGACCTGTCCTCTGGACTCTGAGGATACAGAGACAGAACAGAAAGCAGCTTCATGCCTTTTGTGGCCTTCATTTCAGAGGGACGGATGTTCATAGAGGAGAGGAGTTGGATTCTCTGGACTTTACCTGTGAAGCAGCAGCAGAGGAGAGTCCAGATGAGGACGCAGATCACACTCATGTTTGGATGATGATGATGATGAGGAGGAGGAGAATTTGTGTGTCTTCTGCTGTGATGAAGGACAGCTGTCAGTCATCCAGTCTTCAACTCTCAGGACTATAAAGTCTCCCAGAGCACTGGAGCATGGAGCTGCTGATGCAAAGTGTCTCTATGGAAATGCAACCACTCACTCCAACAGGAACATGGATCATCTTCATCATCAAGATTATATGGGAAAGTCATATTTTGAAGAAAAAACATTATCTAGCTGCTATATTTTCTTCATTTATTTCCTATTTCTTTCATCAGATGATAATGGATTGACTGTGAGTCTCATTTAAACATCATGAACACATGCTTAGAGAGGACATCTAAAGATTTTATGTGTTTTTTAAATACAGGGTTTCATGGGCATCCAGTGTAAAAACGATCTGATAAAATCACTGATGTCAAACAGTTGGTGCTGTTTTGTTGTGGCAAACCCAAATGGGATAAGCTGAAAGGTGAATGACAACATCAAGACATTTTAAACATCTGAATTTAAATGCACAAAGACAGAAAGAACTCAAAAGTTGCTTCCACTTAATTGGTAGCAGTTTACAGCATTAAAGATTATTTTAGAATATTTAGGAATATTTACAAACAAATGATTTCAGTTATATTTTTTTACCAGAATGTTCCTCTGTAATTTTTACATTTGTAATTAAAGATAATGTTTTCATTTCTTTCTCATTTTATTTTGAAAGAGGTGTTTAAGGGATTAGAATGTGTTTCTCACATGATACTTTGGTTAATTATTTACACAGTTTCTTAACCAGAATCAAGATCAAAATGTGTTTAAATCATGATTACAACTCATGTATAAAATAAAACTGAATACAACTAAAAGGAAAATGATTTATTACTAAATATCCTTTTCATCAGTTCAGTTGAGTTTGTTTGTTTCAGAGTCAGAGAGCGTGTCTCTGTACAGTCAGAGGTTTTTGTACGACGCTTCAACCAGTTTGTATCACTGTGGTGGACTTTTGGTGGAGGAACCAGACTGGAAGTTGACTGTAAGTACTTTGAAATTCATTAAAAATATAAATGTTTAACCTGGTTAACGTTAGGAACACAAATCTCATAAATCATCTAAGGTTATTGTTTTGTTTTTGTCGCTTTTAATAAGTTTTATAACAATAAACCTAGCTCTATCAGTTTACATTTTCTCTGGAGAGATGACATTTTAAATGTAATATAAAAAATATTTTTGTGATGTTTTTAACTTTAGCATTAAATTCTGTTAATATTGAAAAGTAAACCATGATTGAGTCCTGACATCTGTAAATTACATGTTAAAAAAAGAGGAACGTTTACATAGTTGCAAACATCTGTTACTGTTGATAAATATTTTCTGTCTAAACATGAATCAGAACAACTTTTTATGTTTCTGTTAAAGAATTTCATGACGATAATGATCGTTGTTGTCTGTTTCTCTGTCAGCATCTTCTAATGAGATTTTAGTGATTGAAAATGAACAAATCTGGACTTTAGTGAACGACATGAATCAGTTTGAACAAACTATAGAGTCATTTTAATGTTGATGTGATTATCGTCTAATGTGATTGTCAGAGCATGAATTAGTACAGAGACAAATAAAGTAAGGCTAAAAAACACAGAAAAATCTTTTATGACTGATAAGTCAGTGCAGCTGGAAATTCAGGAAAAAAAACAAAACGTTTTAATGTTTTGGAAAACAAGTATGCTTAGAAATGTTCCTGAAAGAAAAAACTAAGACAAGAGAAAAGTGTTAAAAATTGAAATGTATACTTGTTTTCAAAATTTTTATCTTTAGTTCAGAAACTTCTGTTTCTGTGGTTCATCAGTGAAGCCTGTCTGTTACCATGGTTACTGATCCTAGAGAGGGAAGTGAAACTTTCAGCAGTTTGATCTCAGCTCTAAAATGTTTCCTCTGTTTCTCTGCAGTGGGTCTTGTGCCCCCCTCCCTGAGCGTGCTGCTCCCCTCCACGAAGGAGCTGCAGCAGGGGAAGGCCACACTCATGTGCAGAAGGACGGCCTCTACAGCTGGAGCAGCACCCTGAGGCTCTCTGCAGACCAGTGGGAGAAGGTGACCTGTGAGGCCAAGAGAGGATCCCAGACTGCATTCTCAGAGACTCTCAGGAGAGACCAGTGCTCCCAGTCCTGAACTCAAACATTCTGAATATGAATCTGTTTTCTATGCTGTTCTTCTTTCATATTATCTTTTTAAAACTGTTTGCATTTTTGACTCGTTATAATTTTGATCTAATAAAATAATCATTTTGTAATCTTAATTTTTTCTGAGTCTTTTGTGTGAGAATAGATAATGCTGCTCTAACTCTGATATAATATTTTGTAAGGAATAAACTAAAAACAGAAACAGGTATAAAGATCTTGTCTTGATCACTGACTTTATTTCAAATCATATAATATTTTTTTAGCACTTTTTTATTTTTAATGTGATGTTAAATCAGGATTCACAGGAACATAGTTGTCTCCCTCTGACAGCATCTCAACAGTTCTCACTCAGGAATTTTCTGCTTTTGTTTCTACAATAATCACTGAGCAATAAACTTCATCCTGTGACAGAACTTTATATACATCATAGATTATCTAGTTTCAGTAGATCGGTGTTATTAACATGCACAGGGAGCTAGAAGACAAAATAATTTTCATGAATAATAATTTTAATCCAACAGTAACAAACCCACAAAGCAGTTTAAGTCAGGGTCTCATGGTGTTTGTTCCAAACCAAGAGAAACACAGAGGGTTTTGTCAGGAAGAACATCCAACAAAAAATCTTTATTAAACCAAATTTACAAATCCAAGCTGTGCAAATGGAGGAAACTGATTGAATGTGGAGATCCCTGAAGGGAAAAGCCAAAAAAATAGAGAAAAGAAATTTGTATTTTTTTTCATTTAAAAGCCCTCGGCCAGTGGCCAAATTTTTTTTTAAATTTAGAAAGTCAATGGGTCTTAGAGAAACGAGTCTGATAAAATATCACTTAAAATGATCCAGGGCGATTTTATTGATCATTTTTATGGTCCTGCACAGCTTAAATTTGGGTGATAGGAGGTGATGGGCGGGGGCTGCTCGTGACGTCACGTCAGGGATCCCAGAGTGTAAACAACAATGGCGGACGGTCTGGGAAGCGACGTAGACCACGATTTAGATGGTATTTCTTTGGATGAAAGTGATGACCCTTCATCAAACAGGGAAATTTTAACTACACAGGGTTCAGAGGTGTACAGCCCTACCAATTTGAGCCGGAGGTTTCCTCATCTGAGGATACGGGGCTTCGGATGACGATAGGAAGCTCACACAGCGTTTAGCGGGGATCAAGCCGAAACCGAATGGAGGCTGCAGGATTTGTCATGGTATGTATTTTTGTGTGCTCTGGAGAGACCTTTGGCCTAAAATGTTTTATTTTGTTTTAATGAAATCTTAACTGGTGGATCATTACGCGCATCCAGAGACGGGCGCGTCTCGTATCAACCGGGCGCGGCGGCCCGCCGGTGAGACCGAGACATTTTTTTTTTATATTGGGTACCCAAATATTTTTTTTAACTGGTATACCAGACACTTGACTTTGCGGGGTTTTCTTTTTTTGGAGTACGGGACTTGTTTTATGGACAAATCTGCGTGGGAGTTTTCAGTTGGACATTTAAAGGGGCTGTCCATTACGCGCGGGACAGATCGCAAACTGTATATTAAGATAATGTGTTTGGTTCTTTTTTCCCCACAATAATTTGATTAATATATAATTTAAACTGTGGTCGAGTTGTGTCTTCTTTTTTTTTTTTTTTTTGTTGTTCTGAAATCAGACGGGTCATTGTTTGGAGCCCTAAGTTTTTTTATTATAACAAATGGTAATTGAAGTGCTGTTTGTTACAATACAGTGCTCATTGCACTGCTGGGTTGGGGAGTAGGTGTGGCAAGTCCACCCGCAGCCTGGCTGTGGCATGTCCCTTCGGGGTACAAGCACGGGATAGCATCCTGTTTGAGAATAAGACTTTTGGCAAGTCCCATGTCCACCTGCATTTTGTTTACAAAGCTTTTGGCCGTAAAATGGCAACTGCATATTGTTGAGTTGTTTGTTGGTCCATTCCACCCGTTCCTCGTCCGACACACGAACCTCTTCCATGCCTCCCTCTCCTTCATTTTCACGGGAAATTCGTGAAGGGAGACCCCCTTCTTCGGCACATTAGAGCACCCAAATACAACACACCTATTCACCATTATCCCATATAAATCCCCAAATCCACGGAAGTCCGAATTCTATCATGCGAAGTAAGTCAGTAAGCCCAGAAAGTCAGCACAACAATAGGGGATCTAGCTGTGTGTTCCTGCCATGACGTCACACGACCTATGACCTACTTATCGGAGGCTGCAGAAAATCTGAGCGACCGCGCTATTTTTAAACGCTTGTAGAGAGTGCACGGGGCCTCGGATGACAAAATAATTATATGGGGGTTCATTTGTGACATAAATACTAATGTTTTATTGCAGTTTTAGAAAAATCATGATTTTCACCGCACGAGGCCTTTAAAGGGATTTTAGCCTTTTTGTGATGCGGAATAGAAGAAATGACATTTTTGGATAAAAATTCACTTCTTTCTACATGAAACACATTATTGAAAGATTCTCTGTTATCCTAATGTTGAAATGAATGTATCAGTTTATTTCAGTGTTGTTTTATTGTGTTTCATAAAAATAACATATTTTTTATTAAACATAAAATATATGTTCTGTATTGATACAGTAATTACACAGATTTACATTATTATCTGGATTATCTTATCTGTTAGTATATATGGTGTGTATTGTATTTGTGTTTTCTTAAGAGGTGATGTTCAATGAACTGGATCAGTTCAGTTTCTGTTCAGCCTGAATGAGGGAAGTTTTGTACGACTGTTTTTCACTGTGTGAACGTCCAGAGACTGTTAATGTAGTGAGCACTCTGACAGTAATAAACTGCTGCATCTTCAACCTGAACTCCACTGATGGTCAGAGTGAAATCAGAGTTTGATCCACTGCCTGTAAAACGACTTGGAGTTCCTGATACTCTGCTGCCAACATAATAAAACAGGAGTTTAGGCTTTTCTCCATCTTTCTGTTGATACCAGGCTAAATAGTTGTTGTTATAAACATCCTGACTGGTTCTGCATGAGATGGAGACAGATCCTCCCACATTGGAGCTCACTGCTCCAGGCTGAGTCACTGTGACCTGTCCTCTGGACTCTGAGGATACAGAGACAGAAACAGAAAGCAGCTTCATGCTTTTGTGGCCTTCATTTCAGAGGGACGGATGTTCATAGAGGAGAGGAGTTGGATTCTCTGGACTTTACCTGTGAAGCAGCAGCAGAGGAGAGTCCAGATGAGGACGCAGATCACACTCATGTTTGGATGATGAAGAGGAGGATTTGTGTGTCTGTCAGTCATCCAGTCTTCAACTCTCAGGACTATAAAGTCTCCCAGAGCACTGGAGCATGGAGCTGCTGATGCAAAGTGTCTCTATGAAAATGCAACCACTCACTCCAACAGGAACATGGATCATCTTCATCATTATCAGGAAACTAATAGATTTATTTTTATATTAAATATTATGTTGTATGAATTCTTTGAAGTCCTTTTGTTATATTTGATTAAAATGGATAAACATTATGCCTTATGTAAAAATCATAAACATGAAGCTTCTTAATGCCTTGAGATAATATTTTTTATTAATTTATATATTTTTGTTCTTTCAATAGTTAAAGACTTTGAGACAGACACACAGGTCTCTTTCATCACTACTTTCCATCCTGAACACAAATATTCTACAAAGTATTGTGGACACGTTATTAATGAAAAATATATACACATTCAAATATTAACAGGTTTTCAGTGATGTTTTCTGTTTTATTTAGTTGGATCATATCTTTAGTCATGACAGTGATCCTGAAGACACAGAGAAAATAAATCTAAGAAGGATTTGAGGAAGAGGATCAGGATGATCCGATAAGATAGACCAGAGATCTGAGAAGAATCCAGATGTAACAGATGTTGGAAAAAAAAGGCCATGTATAGTAAGTTTAGGAATGATAATTAAGTAAAGTGGATGATATACTGGTGTTTTTAAGCATTTCCATGCTGATTTTAATCTCTGGTCAATATTTGACAATCTAACACTAAAGAGGAAGACGGCTTTAAACACATGATAAGATTTACTGTAAAAGATCAAGAACCATTACTTACTTAACAAGTGACAAAATAACCTTCCTGATATTATTATTTATTCATTATTTGAAATGATTCAAATGTAGATGTATACATTAACTCTGCAGATGTTTTCTTCCTCTGTTTTACCGCTGCAGCTGGGTTTCTTTTCTTGCAGAAAATGTTCTTGTAGTCGGCATATGCTTGTAGGAACTTATCAATTTCCGTCGCCGGAAGTACATGGTGAATCGTGCTGTCTTTGCTCCATTGATCAGGGCTTTTAATGCTCGAGACGCTCGCACCTGATTCTGGTTCTAACAACTTCAAGTTGATTGAATCAAACAGTTTCAGCTGTTCTTAAACCGAAAACTCTAAGTTCGCGAATTTTGAGTCCAGTGACTCTAAGTTCAGGTTTCAACTTTAAATTTGTTGAACCTGCTTCTTGAAACGGGCCCCTGGAGTCTTCAATAAATGAACTCAAACAGTCTGGATATCTGTTTTCTATGCTGTTCTTCTTTAATTTCTCTTTATCAAACTGTTTGTATCTTTGACTTTTACAGTTTGTCATGGAAAACTTATCTACAAATAAAAAACATTTTGTCAACTGATTTCTTCCATGAGTCTCTCTGATGACAAAAGCAAACATGTATTTTTATTCTGTTAAAATATGTTGTGAGGATTAAAAAATTGAGAAAAAAAAACAGAAAAAAACAAAACCCCTCCAGACTTGCCATATTTCTATTTATATAGAATATATTCTTCAATGTTTTTTCTTTTAACGTGACGCTCAATTAGGCGTTTTCCTACATGTATTAAATTTCTGACATATGGTGGGAAAAGATTAAACAGTTTGTTAAAAGGAACTATATGATAAATGAATAAATAAAAACAGCAAAGAAGAAACAAATCAACCAAACCAAACTTAAATCCTGTAAACATCTTCATATACTTCAGAATTTGTTTAAAGAAAGTTATCTTTATTTTGAAAATAGTTTGTTTCCATTTTCTGCCGTAAACTGAGGATTTGGTGATGATGACTGAAACAAAAACCTAAAGCTATATTTAATAAAACTAAATTTTTCTTCTTGAACAGATAAAAAAAAAAAAAAAAAATCTGTCAGATCAACCATAAACATTTTTCCTGCTTTTAAAAATATGTATTTCTAGGGATTTGAGGCAGTACCATGATCTGTCTTGTTTTAGAATAGAAACAAATAGAATATAATAGTCTTTATTGTATTTGTACATTTTACAACAAATTAGAGCGCTACTCCTTTGGTGCAAAAATAAAATGAAAATTACATAAATAATAGTAATAGAATATAAAATAAACATATATACATGAGCAGCATGAAAGCAAAATAAAAACAGAGGGATTAAGCGTAAACATTAGAGAGATATTTTCACTTTTGTTTGGTAATAAATATTTCACATGATTAATAAGATCTATAGTGTGGGATTGTGTGGACAGTTTCAGCTGGTTTTATTGATCACTGCAGAGATAAATCTCAGGAGGAAGTTATCTCTGAGTCTGTTAGTCCTGGTTTTATGTGACCTGTATCGTCTGCCTGATGGCGACGGGTCGAACGGAGAGTTGCTGGGGTGGGAGGAGTCCTTGATGA
Source organism: Oryzias javanicus (assembly GCA_003999625.1). Taxonomy (NCBI): domain Eukaryota; kingdom Metazoa; phylum Chordata; class Actinopteri; order Beloniformes; family Adrianichthyidae; genus Oryzias; species Oryzias javanicus. The sequence continues at coordinate 13,181 of ML136802.1, forward strand.
TGTTGCCAGCTCTACTGAGGTAGCGGGAGCTGGCGATATCCTCCAGGCATGGGCACAGAGCAGCCGGTGATCCTCTGGGCTGTGTTGATCACTCTCTGGAGAGCCTTCCTGTCTGCAGCCGAGCACCCTGCGTACCACGCTGTGATGCAGTACGTCAGGATGCTCCCTGTAGAAGGTGACCAGCAGCATCTCCTCCAGGTTGTGTCTCCTGAGCACCCTCAGGAAGTGGAGAAGCTGCTGAGCCTTCCTCACCACCGCTGTGGTGTTTGCAGACCAGGAGAGATCATCAGAGACCTGATGGAGTGGACCCTCTCCACACAGTCACCATGGATGTAGAGAGGGGCCGGGTCCGCTCTGCCCCTCCTGAAGTCCAGGATCAGTTCTTTTGTTTTTGTGGTGTTCATCTGAAGGTTGTTAGCTGAACACCACACAGTCAGTTTGTTAACCTCATGTCTGTAGTCAGACTCATCCCCTCCTGAGATGAGTCCGACCACCGACCAATGTTTTAAATACATTTTTAAGATGATGTGTGTTTTATGTCAAATACCTATATAGATTGATGTTGTTTTGTCAGAATTTAAAATTCAGAAATTAAACAGTTCTCTCACAAAATATATATATATAGTTTAAAAAAGGAATGTGCTCATGGTTGCGTTTATTGAAGTGTGTCAGTTCAGTTTCTGTTCAGTTTGACTGCAGGAGGTTTTTGTACGACTGTTTTTCACTGTGTGAACAGGAAGGCGTTACACTGCTGACAGTAATAAACTCCTGCATGTTCTGGTTCAATTCCACTGACTGTCAGAGTGTAGTCACTTCCAGATCCACTTCCACTGAAATGACTCGAAACTCCAGACTGACGGTTTGAAGCATGATAAATCAAGAGTTTTGGAGATTCTCCATTTTTCTGAAGGTACCAGTTAAGACAGCCGCTAACACTTGAACTGGATTTACAGCTGATGGAGACAGTCTGTCCTTGAACCACAGACTGAGCTCCAGGAGTCTGAGTCAGGAGCTTTTCCGATGAAACTGAAATGAGAAAAAAATATATAATTTTTGAGACAAAAGCATCTTAAAAAAAACATAGTACAAGAATGTTTGAGTGTTTCTCCATCATTGTGGAGAACCTGGTTGCTGCTGGAAGCAAAGTTTTCAGAAGAGAGTCTCACCCTGAACGAGGAGCTCCAGGGTGAAGAGCAGCAGAGTCAGTGACATCATCATTGTGCTGCGGGCGAGTCCGAGTCTCTGAAAGGTCTGGACAGCCACTGATCAACACTGAGCTTTAACTGCTGGAAGCAGAGAGGCAGCACACATATGCAAACACACTGGATCAGTCACAAGCTGCTGCTGATCTCCACATGTCAGGAGGAATCACACACATTATTCTGCACACACAACAATTTTTCTATCTTTAATAAAGATATATATATGACTAAAAAGCAAAGCTAAGTGTATTTATTTTTCCTAGAATTCAACATGAAAAAAATACAAAATGACAAACAAAAAACTACTTTCATGAAGCATTTCATTTAACAAAATGTGGAGAAAAACATGACAGTTAAAGGAGAGATGCAGGAAAGTGAAACTCACAAAAATAAAACATTTTTAGGAATGTTTAAACATTTGACAATAATCACATAAAAAATTACTAAAATGTTGCATCAATGTAATCAGAGTGAAACTGCTGTTTATTGTTTTTAAGACAAAACTTCCTTTTTACTTCATATATTTTGTCTCAAATGTCCAAATTTTTCCTATAATTTTTGAAGAAATGTTACCATATTTCAGGGAATTGGTTTTGATTCTAACATTTAATAATAATTTGATTATTAAAACAGTTTTTTGAAGAAAGAATGCAATCAAAATTTACTTACAGTTTGTTTAAAGCACATTTATTGTATTATTCTCAAATTAAGATGTGTCAATTTCAGATTTTCTGTCATCATTTCAGTTGAGTTTGTTTCAGAGTCAGAGAGCGTGTCTCTGTACAGTCAGAGGTTTTTGTACGACGCTTCAACCAGTTTGTATCACTGTGGCTCACGTTTGGTGGAGGAACCAGACTGGAAGTTGACTGTAAGTACTTTTGATTCCTTAAAAAACTTGAAGTTTTGGTCTGAGTAACATTAAAACCTTTTAAATTAAATCAAAATGAATGTATTTCTTTAATATTTGCTTTTTTAATAATTTAGTTTCGATCAGACATGTTTGTGAAGATTTCATCTTTAAACTTCATTTTAAATGTTATTCGTGATGTTTTTAGGTTTAAGTTTAAGATTCTGCTATTATTAAACATTATACTGTGATTCAGTCATGACCTCCATAAAGTATGAACTTGTTCATATAAACATGTCAAAGAAACAACAAATTTGTGATAATAGTTGAAAAACATCTGTAACTTCCTCATCTTTTTTATTATTTCTCTGAGAATTAATTTCTGTTTAAAACTTGTGAAAAAAAAAAACTTTTTGTGTTTCTGTTTAAGAATTTCATGACAACGCTGAGATCTTTCAGTTTCTCTGTCAACATCTTCTAATGAACTTTTAGTGACAATGATTGAAAATGAACAAAGTTGCACTTAAATGAACAACATTAAGGTTTGAAGAGATTATAGTTTTATTTTAATGTTTATCTGATATATTTTTTAAATAAATTCATGAGATCATTAATTTACAAGTGAAGTGATAAAATAAATTTTAAATAGTATTGATGGAGATGTATTTAAAGAAGTAAATAGAAACTTAAATATGGCTCTTAAATATTGTGTAAAAACAAAGATGTTAAAACTGTTAATGGAAAAAAATGTTTTTCATCATGTCTGTCATTATTTCAGAAACTTCTGTTTCTGTGGTTCATCAGTGGAGCCTTTCTGTTACCATGGTTACTGATCTTAGAGAGGGAAGTGAAACTCTCAGCAGTTTGATCTCAGCTCTAAAATGTTTTCTCTGTTTCTCTGCAGTGGGTCTTGTGCCCCCCTCCCTGACCGTTCTCCTCCCCTCCACGAAGGAGCTGCAGCAGGGGAAGGCCACACTCATGTGTGTGGCCAACAAGGGCTTCCCCTCAGACTGGACTCTGTCCTGGAAGGTGGTCGGCAGCAGCAACTGGGAGGAGATCAGGAGCCCCGGGGTGCTGCAGAAGGACGGCCTCTACAGCTGGAGCAGCACCCTGAGGCTCTCTGCAGACCAGTGGGAGAAGGTGACCTGTGAGGCCAAGAGAGGATCCCAGACTGCATTCTCAGAGACTCTCAGGAGAGACCAGTGCTCCCAGTCCTGAACTCATACGTTCTGAATATGAATCTGTTTTCTATGCAGTTCTTCTTAGATTCTCTTTCTCAAACTCTGTATAGATCTTTGACTTGTTACAGTGTCAATCATAAATTAAAACCTTTTGCTAACTGATTCTCTTCCATCTGTCCTTGTATGACAGAAGCAATTTTTTTTTTCAACTGACAATACTTTATGAAGACTGAAATAGACAGAACAGGAAAAAAAAACGTAAAGATTATGACATTGAAAATAACATTGAAAAAGCAGCTTTTTAGCTCTGATATCAGAGTTTTTTACACAGATTTTCTGTTACCAGTTCTCACACTAACACATGAAAGAACATTCATGAACACATTGAGACCAAAGAGTGACAGAACTATAAACAGTGAAATGTGTCTTTTTTAAAGGCAAAGAACAACTACAATGTAACTTTTTATTTCAGTTTATTCAGTTCACTTGAATACATTTTATTGATGTTTTTTTTTTTTTTTTAGAATTTTTTCTTCCATTTTTATTATGTTTTGAGTTATTTTACATTTTTCAGAGTTCTTGAAAACATTCACTGTAATGTCTTTTTTCAGCCTGAAATGCAAGGTTACCACAACAGAAGAACTGAAGAGATAAAAAGGTCTAACAAATCAGTTTTTCAACCTAAATTTATTCTAAACTTTTAATTGATAAAGTAAAAACACTCTACCGATCAAACAGCTGCTCTTTTCTTTCTGAAATCGAAAAAAAAAAAAAATCTTCAAAAGATTTTTTTTTCTGAATCTTGTGCAGAAATTCTCATAAATGTTGGACAATTGTAGCTCGTGTTGCTTTCTCTCTTCTGTTACTTTTATCAGAAATCCGCTTTAATTAGTTCAAGTCCAGAAACTCTGGTGCACTTCTCTCACTTCTCTCTGGTAGTTCTGACATAGTTTGGATTTCTGCTCCTTCTGGTCATCATCTTCAGGATGATCTCCAGATCAACCTTCCATTTATGAGTGTTGATGTCACACTGGGGAGCTAGTCTTTCATCTATGTGTGATGAACCAAAGTAGTGAGATAATTCAATTATCCATAACTCCTGTTTCCAGTCTTCAATAAAGAGGATGTTTCCTGAAACAGACAAGCCTCTTCGTCTGTCTCCATCATCTACATAATGTCTTTCTTGCTGCTGCTTGTTCTGCAGCCTGAAGTTTTTCTTGAAGCTTCTGTTTTGTGAACTGTCTGTTACGTAGCCGTAGACTCTCAGAAACTCTGATTCAGTTGAGGTTTTGGGTCCTCCAGTGTCTGAGCACTCTTTGATGATGAAAGAAACTCTTCTCAAGGACTCAGTTTCCAGTGTTTTGAAGGTCTTTATCTTCACTGATTGTTGTCTTTTTCTTGCAGTTTTTCATACTGGTTTCAGTTTTACTGCACAGTTCAGCTAAAACTGATGAATCTCTATTGAATTAAAACAGTTTAAACAATTTTACCTATAATCAAAGAGCTGATGGGAAGAAGGAATAATTGGAAATACAAGTGACTCATGATACAAATGAACCCTTACCAGTTTCTATTGTTGATGTTCACATATAAAGTATTAATAATATTTAGAATAAAATCGGAAGATAGTTTATCTGTATTGTCACAAACTTACTTTTATGCAGAAATCATTGATGAGATTGCAAGAGCATGCATGGGCATGTGAGGGAGTTTTTGAGACTCTGGAGGCTGTTCAGTTTCTGTTCTCTTTTTGACTGAGAGAGGTTTTTGTACGACTGTTTTTCACTGTGGGAACGAGAATTTGCTGTTGATGTAGAATTCACCCATACAGTAATAAACTGCTGCATCTTCAGCCTGAACTCCACTGATGGTCAGAGTGAAATCTTTTCCACTTGATGTTCCACTGCCTGTAAAACGAGTTGGAATCCCTGATTGTCTGCTGCTGATTCTATAAATGAGGAGTTTAGGAGTTTCTCCATCTTTCTGTTGATACCAGGATAAATAGTTGCTATTAATATTCTGACTGGTTCTGCATGAGATGGAGACGGATCCTCCCACATTGGAGCTCACTGCTCCAGGCTGAGTTGCTGTGTATTGTCCTCTGGACTCTGAGGATACAGAGACAGAAACAGAAAGCAGCTTCATGCTTTTGTGGCCTTCATTTCAGAGGGACGGATGTTCATAGAGGAGAGGAGTTGGATTCTCTGGACTTTACCTGTGAAGCAGCAGCAGAGGAGAGTCCAGATGAGGACGCAGATCACACTCATGTTTGGATGATGATGATGAGGAGGAGGAGGATTTGTGTGTCTTCTGCTGTGATGAAGGACAGCTGTCAGTCATCCAGTCTTTAACTCTCAGGTCTATAAAGTCTCCCAGAGCACTGGAGCATGGAGCTGCTGATGCAAAGTGTCTTTATGGAAATACAACCACTCACTCCAACAGGAACATGGATCATCTTCATTTACCTGAGATAATTTAGTCATTTTTTTCTATTTTTTTGTCAGATGATTTTAACATCACTGTGAGTTTTGTTTAAACAGTTTTTTTTTCTTAGAAAAGCTTGTTAAAATCATGAGAAGACTTCTAAATATTTTATAAAAATGTGTTATTAAATAATAAAAGATATTTATTAACAGTCTTAAATACACACTACATAGATGCAAATATTGTGTTTTATTTTAAAATGGAGTATAATTGTGTACTCTCTTTTGCTCCTTGATTTAACCCTCATGCTCTATTATGGGGTCCAGATGACCCCTCCCTGACATTGATGTGTGATCCTCCCATGACAAATGTGGATGAAGGTGGACAGGATTTTATGTCTGCCCCGGACACCAGTGAAGATTAAAAATCCTTAAAAAAAAGTTCAGCACGCTGTCTTGTGGGGTTCAGATGACCCACTTTTAATGTAAACATGTCTAGAATAGCACAGGGTTAATGCTCAGAGTCCTTTACAGCCACAACCTCATTCACACACACACACACACACGAGCAATGTGGGGGTTTGTTTTCAGCACACGGTACATGAACACAAACCTGCAATCTCCTGATCAGTGGTCGACCGCTCTACCCCTGCTCCACGGCTGCATACAGGTGTCTAAATGACCATGAACCAAAACTCAGTGCTTTCAACTTTCCTAGAATGTTACATAAAATCTGATGTACAAGAAGTTCAAACTTTATTTAAGAAACTGTGGAGAGAAACATGACAGTTTTCAGAGAGCAGCAGGACAGTAAAACGTATAAAATAAAACATTTATAGAAAGACATTTTAAAGATCTGAATGTAAATTCACAAAAGCAGAATGAACTTAAAAGCTGCTTCCACTTAATCAGTGTAAGATCAGTTTATTGTATTTTATGTTGTTTAAGAATAACTATTTTACTATGGATTTTTAACAGACTGTTAGACATACTTTATATTTTTTAGAGAAATTTGTTTTTTTCTTATTTTGAAAGAAATGTTTTAGGGATTAGATGGAGGTTCTGACTTAATACTTTGGTCAATCATTTACACAGTTTATAAACCAGAATTGAGTTTAAAAGTCGTTTACATCGTTAATATAACTAATTTAGAAGATAAAATGACATGACAACCAAAGACAAAATGTTTTATTTTAAACCTCCAGTCTTCATTTCAGTTGAGTTTGTTTGTTTCAGAGTCAGAGAGCGTGTCTCTGTACAGTCAGAGGTTTTTGTACGACGCTTCAACCAGTTTGTATCACTGTGGTGGACTTTTGGTGGAGGAACCAGACTGGATGTTGGAAGTAAGTCAAACTTTTTGCTGCTTTTTTTTGGATGTGTGTCTTATTTCCTTCTTTATTTTAAGATGATCTATTATTATACTTTAATAAATAATGTTCTACTATTTTTGGTAAATATATATTTTCTAGACAAACTATGTATGTGTGAAACTATAACATTTTCATGCCTCGTGAAATATTAAACATAATTTCTATGTGTGTAAATCAAGAAATTTAGAATATTTAGTTCATGTTAAAATAGCTGGAGAGAGTTTTTGTACAGTTAGAGGTTTTTATAAAACAAATAAGTCTGTTTGCATCACTGTGTTGATCCATAGATGGAAGAACCAGACAATGTTGGAAGTTTAAAGATTTTTAGATTTTAGCAGCAAATATTCAGTCAGTTTTAATTTTTTTTTAAATGCAATAAGCTCTTTTTTAGTCAGTACACATCTTTTGGAGAGATCTTTTTACTACATGATTTACTGTTCAATTAACGATGTAGTTTTTTTTTTTTCTAATTTAGTTATGCTATTATCATAGCATATTAAGCCATTTTTTGCGATCAAAAAAGTTCTTTGGATCCAAATTTTGGACATGTTAGATTTTAAAACATTTTTAATTCATGGATTTTTTTTTTTTGTTTGTCAACAAACAAACATGAGTGTTTTGTTTTTGTCATGATTTCTTCATTTATTTAATGTCTGATAAATGTAAAGACATTCAATCCATACTTGTTTTCTCCATGAAGATTCATCTGCTCTTTTTCTAACCCAGTTTGACCTTTTTCAGTGTAATCTGAAGTTTCTCTTGTTGCTGATCTGCATGAGAGATTTCTTCAAGGAAGTGAAACAATGTGTGAATCAATGAGTGATGGAGCAGAAAAACACCTGACAGAATTTGCTGTCTCCTAGGTGATACCAGTCCATCCCTAAGCGTGCTCCTCCCCTCCACGAAGGAGCTGCAGCAGGGGAAGGCCACACTCATGTGTGTGGCCAACAAGGGCTTCCCCTCAGACTGGACTCTGTCCTGGAAGGTGGTCGGCAGCAGCAACTGGGAGGAGATCAGGAGCCCCGGGGTGCTGCAGAAGGACGGCCTCTACAGCTGGAGCAGCACCCTGAGGCTCTCTGCAGACCAGTGGGAGAAGGTGACCTGTGAGGCCAAGAGAGGATCCCAGACTGCATTCTCAGAGACTCTCAGGAGAGACCAGTGCTCCCAGTCCTGAACTCAGACATTCTCAATATAAATCTGTTTTATATGCAGTTCTTCTTTCATATTATCTTTTCCAAACTGTTTGTATTTTTGACTCGTTACAATTTTGATCTAATAAAATAATCATTTTGTCATCTGATTTTTTCTGAGTCTTTTGTGTGAGAATAGATAATGCTGCTCTAACTCTGATATAATAATTTGTAAGGAATAAACTTAAAACAGAAACAGGTATAAAGATCTTGTCACTGATTTTATTTAAAATCATATAATATTTTTCTGAACTTTTTTCTTTTTAATGTGATGTTAAATCAGGATTCGCAGGAACATAGTTGTCTCCCTCTGACAGCATCTCAACAGTTCTCACTCAGGAATTTTCTGCTTTTGTTTCTACAATAATCACTGAGCAATAAACTTCATCCTGTGACAGAACTTTATATCTACATTGTAGATTATCTAGTTACAGTAGATCAGTGTTATTCACATGCACAGGGAGCTAGAAGACAAATTAATTTTCATGAATAATAATTTTAATACAATAGTAACAAACTCACAAAGAAGTTTAAGTCAGGGTCTCATGGTGTTTGTTCTAAACCAAGAGAAACACAGAGGGTTTTGTCAGGTAGAACATCCAGCGAAAAATCTTTGTTAAACCAAATTTACAAATCCGAGCTGTGCAGATGGAGGAAGCTGAATGAATGTGGAGATCCTGTCAGGGCCTGCTGTCCACCTCAGGCGCTAATCCACCACACCTGCTCATCCCATCAGACGACCAGTTAAAAGCACATCCACGCCCACCAGCCAACGTCGGTTCGTCTGCTCCACTCCGGTAGAGTATACCGACTCTGAGTTATTCTCTAGCCACGTCGTAAGTCTACGCCTAAGCCTTTACTCCTAGTTCCTGTCTCTAACCTTTGCTCTCCTGTCAAGGATCACCCGGACTCCCTCCTGTCACGCCTAGGACAACCATCTGCCATCCAGGATCTCAACTCGAAATAAAACTCCTTTCTCTCAATCCGTCGTTCTGCGTTTGGGTCCTCCACCACAAGTTCTCAACAGATCCCTGAAGGGAAAAGCCAAAAAAAAAAAAAAAAGAAAACAAAATTTGTATCTTTTATTAACTAAAAGGATTTTAACCTTTTTGTGATGCGGATTAGAAAAAACAACAATTATGAATAAAAATTCACTTCTTTCGACATGGAGCACATTATTGACAGATTCTCTGTTATCCTAATGTTGAAATTAATGTATCATTTTATTTCACTGTTGTGTTTCTAATAAGAATAAAAGCATATTTTTCAATAAACATAAAATGTATGTTCGGTATTGATACAGTATTTACACAGATTTACATTATTATCTGGATCATCTTTTCTGTTAACATATATGGTGTGTATTGTATTTGTGTTTTCTTTAGAGGGGATGTTCAATGAACTGTATTAGTTCAGTTTCTGTTCAGCCTGAATGAAGGAGGTTTTTGTACGACTGTTTTTCACTGTGTGAACGTCCAGAGACTGTTAATGTAGTGAACACTCTGACAGTAATAAACTGCTGCATCTTCAGCCTGAACTCCACTGATGGTCAGAGTGAAATCAGAGTTTGATCCACCATCTGAAAAACGACTTGGAGTTCCTGATACTCTGCTGCCAACATATTGAAATAGTAGTTTAGGAGTTTGTCCATCTTTCTGTTGATACCAGGCTAAATAGTTGTTGTTATAAACATTCTGACTGGTTCTGCATGAGATGGAGACAGATCCTCCCACATTGGAGCTCACTGCTCCAGGCTGAGTCACTGTGACCTGTCCTCTGGACTCTGAGGATACAGAGACAGAAACAGAAAGCAGCTTCATGCTTTTGTGGCCTTCATTTCAGAGGGACGGATGTTCATAGAGGAGAGAGGCGTTGGATTCTCTGGACTTTACCTGTGAAGCAGCAGCAGAGGAGAGTCCAGATGAGGACGCAGATCACACTCATGTTTTGATGAGGAGGAGGATGAAGAGGATTTGTGTGTCTTCTGCTGTGATGAAGGACAGCTGTCAGTCATCCAGTCTTCAACTCTCAGGACTATAAAGTCTCCCAGAGCACTGGAGCATGGAGCTGCTGATGCAAAGTGTCTCTATGGAAATGTAACCACTCACTCCAACAGGAACATGGATCATCTCGTTTGTCAACACACTGAAAGTATTTCCTTACCAAGGAGGATCTAAGGTCACGGATGCCCAGTTTAGTTTAATTTAACAATCAACTGTTGTTTACATTTTATGATTGATTTTATGTTTTGGACAACAGACAGGGTGAAGACCATTGAGAAAACTCTGTTGTGTAATTGAGATACATAATAAAATCGAATTGAATTAAATTAATACATATTCACAAAATATTATTTTGCATGGAGATTTTGATTCATTTTATTTTCTAGTTTTCATGTTGGTTTAAAAATGAGTTTCTTCTATGCTAATTTAAACCACATGAGCAAAAAGCTGCTAAATTCCATAAGAGGAAATTTAATATATCATATTGTTGTTTTTTTATTTTCTTTATTTTTCGTATTAGAGTGAGACCTCTGTATGTATGGTGGATCTTTGTTTGTCCATCTAAGTAATAGATTAATCTTTATTGGCAGAGCTAGACTGTTTGTCTTTTTATAATTTAAAATTTGGTCTAGAAATATTTTTATGTTATATCTCTCTAAAATCTAGATTTAGGACAAAACAGTCCCACACAAACATAGACTCCTCCCCCTTTTCTACCCCAACCTCACAAAAACTTAAATATTCTCACATAATATTGATACATTTCTACTAAAATAAATATGTTGTCATGTATAAACAGGGTTCCATTCTGTTGAAGCTTCAGTCAACATGACACAGAGGTTTACTGTTTCTGAGCTGCTGGATCATTGCTTTTGTCATGACAGTAATACTGAAGACACACAGAAAAGTGAAGATAAGGAGGATGTGTCTGAGGAAGAGGATCAGTTTGACCCTGAGCAAAACCAGACATCTGATGAGAAGAACCCAGACATCTCATATGCTGAAAGAAAAAGTATTCAGTTCAAGAAAATGTGATTGTAAACCCAAAACGTCGAGTCAGCATTTGTTGTGTAATTTCCACAAACTCTTCAAAAGATTCTTCTTTAGATTAAAAACATGGAAGTGAGAAAAGTTTTTTGTTAATACAGCTTAGTTTTGATTATAATTCCAAAGATGGCCCTAGTGGTAATAATAAAAAAAAGAAAAGAAATATATTTTTGTTGCTTAGATGTAAGATATCAGTAACTAAGACAACAATATTGTAATTATTAACTTTATTAATATACAAACAGGAAAAAATGAATTAAAAAAGATTTTATAATTGAAAAAAGAAGTTATATTGAAAGATAAATTGTCTGTTAAGCCGAGAAATAATTGAAACAGTGTCTCCATGGATATGAATACATACAAAATTAACTATAAGAAAATAGAATAGAATAGAATAGAATAGAATAGAATAGAATAGAATAGAATAGAATAGAATAGAAATGTAAAGATCGGGGCAGCTTTCTAACACATTACAAGTGTTAAAAACGGTTTTAGGAGGCAGTTTTTCTTAAGATTTAATGAACATATAGATAAACCAATCACAGCTTGAGATAAAAGCAGTCAAGTTAAAGCAGGAGCAATTCAGTAAAGTCAGTTATGGATGTGAAGATGTTGTTTAAATACATTTCTCAATCCTGAAAATAAAAAGAAAGCAGAGTCAGCCTGATCTGAAGTCAGAAATAAAACAAAGTTTAATACATAAATTAAATAAATGAAAATGGATCAATGATACCAACCTGAACTGTAAAATCAACTGAATAAATTGCATCTGTGTGTGTGGAAGGGAGGGACGGGGGAGGAGGGGTGTCTTCAGTGAACTGTTTCATTCTCAGTTCAGTTTCTGATGGAGGTTTTTGTACGACTGTTTTTCACTGTGTAAACACATACTGACTGTTGATGCTGTGTTCAGTCTGACAGTAATAAACTCCTGAATCTTCAGCCTGAACTCCACTAATGGTCAGAGTGAAATCTAATCCAGAGTTTGATCCACTGAAACGATCAGAAACTCCAGACTGACGAGTGCTTGTACAACGAACAAGAAGTTTTGGGACATCTCCTTGTTTCTGAAGATACCAGTTAAAACAGTCGCTAGGACTTCTACTGGTTTTACATCTGATGGAGACAGTCTGTCCTTGAACTACAGACTGAGCTCCAGTAGTCTGAGTCAGCAGTTCTCCTGATGAAGCTGAAAACAGAAAAAAAAGAGAAGAATTATTGAGACAAAAGCAGCTCAAAGAAGAATGTTGGTGCTGCTTGTTTGAGTGTTTCTCCATCATTGTGGAGAACCTGGTTGCTGCTGGAAGCAAAGTTTTCAGAAGAGAGTCTCACCCTGAACGAGGAGCTCCAGGGTGAAGAGCAGCAGAGTCACTGACATCATCATTGTGCTGCGGGCGAGTCCGAGTCTCTGAAAGGTCTGGACAGCCACTGATCAACACTGAGCTTTAACTGCTGGAAGCAGAGAGGCAGCACACATATGCAAACACACTGGATCAGTCACAAGCTGCTGCTGGTCTCCACATGTCAAGAGGATTTCTACACTCACATTCTTATACACACACAAACACACGCAGACACTAACGTTTACGATATTAAGGCTTCATTATTAATTTATATAAAAATATGTTTTCGACTTATTTGAAGGTGTCTGCACAACAAGTTACCAAAACTAAGTCAATTTAAAATTTACTAGAATGCAGCCTGAAATCTAAAGTATAAAACTAATAAAGGCTATATTCCATTTATCAAGATATGGAAAAAACAAACATCACAGTTTACAGACAGCAGCATGAAGCTCCTAAAATAAAACATTCATTCAAAGAAAATATAAAGATATGAACATAAATAAAAAAAAACTCTTCAATTTTTCAATGTATTTTTATTTTATTACTAAATTATTTAGGATCATGCTTTAACTAGAGCTGTATCTCGCTACATCATGTGATTTTGAGTAACTAGTCAAAGTGATATTTTACAACTTTGTGTTTTATTAAAATATGTGCATTAGTTCTATATAGTTTGTAGAATTTAACAATAAAATGTGTTAAATTAACACATTTTGCTGAAAATGACACAATTAATTGTTTTATTTTCAGACTTTCTGTCATCATTTGAGTTTGTTTGTTTCAGAGTCAGAGAGCGTGTCTCTGTACAGTCAGAGGTTTTTGTACGACGCTTCAACCAGTTTGTATCACTGTGGTGGACTTTTGGTGGAGGAACCAGACTGGAGTTTGGAAGTAAGTAAAACTGATTATTTATTTGTAATCTGTTTATCCAATTTCTTAAATTCTTTGTATGAGACTCAGTAAAATATGGATAAAAATAATTTTGACCGACTTTTGTGATAATAGTGAAATCTGGTGCTTAAAGTAAAGAGTAAAATCAAAATGTAAAAATTGTTAACATTTAAGGTTAAGCAAATGTCACTAATTGTCATCAAAACTGATTTAATCAGTGTCTAGAATTATGTAGTCTAATTAAAAGCATGTTTATTTTCCAATGACGTTTTCGGTGGAGAACCCCAACTAAAGTTTGGAAAGAAGTTTATACAATGTTAAATATTAACTGTTTAATAATTGGCATTTGGTTAACCATTTGCCAAAATAAAAGAGGTTCTGAGTTCAAAATATAAATGTCTTCTTTAGAAATACTTGCAGAGTGAGAACCTTATTTTTTAAATATGATTTATTCTGTAGATCTGGCCATAATGAACAGAATTTTAGATTTTTACATCAAAAGTTGTACTTTTAAAAACTGTATTTATATGTATTGTGTTTTTAAATGTACAACTGTAATTTTCTTTCCAGAATTTGCAACATAACTTTGAAAATCAAGATATGGGTTATGTCATTGTCATTTTTACATATATTTAAAGTATGACGAAGCTTTTTCAAATATGTCTTTATATTGTGTCATATATATATAAATATATAATACATTCAGTCCAAACTTGTTTTCTCCATGAAGATTCATCTGCTCTTTTTCTAACCCAGTTTGACATTTTTCAGTGTAAACTGAAGTTTCTCTTGTTGCTGATCTGCATGAGAGATTTCTTCAAGGAAGTGAAACAATGTGTGAATCAATGACTGATGGAGCAGAAAAACACCTGACAGAATTTGCTGTCTCCTAGGTGATACCAGTCCATCCCTGACCGTGCTCCTCCCCTCCACGAAGGAGCTGCAGCAGGGGAAGGCCACACTCATGTGTGTGGCCAACAAGGGCTTCCCCTCAGACTGGACTCTGTCCTGGAAGGTGGTCGGCAGCAGCAACTGGGAGGAGATCAGGAGCCCCGGGGTGCTGCAGAAGGACGGCCTCTACAGCTGGAGCAGCACCCTGAGGCTCTCTGCAGACCAGTGGGAGAAGGTGACCTGTGAGGCCAAGAGAGGATCCCAGACTGCATTCTCAGAGACTCTCAGGAGAGACCAGTGCTCCCAGTCCTGAACTCAGACATTCTGGATATGGATCTGTTTTCTATGCAGTTCTTCTTTTACTTTCTCTTCTTTTAAACTCTGTTTGTATCTTTGACTTTTATAGTTTGTCAAGGAAAAATTATCTACAAATAAAAAAACATTTTGTCAACTGATTTCTTCCATGAGTTCCTCTGATGACAAAAAGCAAACATGAATTTTTATTCTGACAAAATATGTTGTGAGGCATAAAGTATGGAGGAAAAAAACTGGAAAAACCTTTGAACTCCTCAGATTTGTCATATTTCTATTTATTTAAAATATATTATTCGTTTTTTTTTCTTCTAAGGTGATGTTAAATTAGACGGTGTCCTGATTTACATGCATGTAGGAAATTTCTGACAAATGGTGGAAGAGATTAAACAGTTTGTTAATAGGAACTAGATGCTAAACAAATAAATAACATTTAAATAAACAAACATTTCTACTCCAAAGTGTAATAAAAGGAATTGATTCTTTTTTGGAGAGAAGTTAACATCAGGACATTCTTCAGCAATCATCTGCTTCTTTTAATGTTTGAAACACTAAACATCAAAATTCGCCCAGAGACCAAACTGGATAACTTCATCCTGAAGTTTTTAGGAAGCAGCTGTTCTCATTCACATGAGGCTGGAAGAACATTGTATTTTTATTTAATTGACATAAAGAAGAATCAATAAGTACAATAACCACTGCAGAATATCACAAAAGGTGCCAACACAATTTAACAGGAAAAAAAAAATTAATTGAGATTTAGATTTCAAAATACAAAAGGACTTTCTAACACTCCTTTTTGTTCAGCGGATTGAATAAATAACTTTTTTAAATAAATCTTAGGTTTACCTTTTTTTTTCTTTTGTTTTTATTAAGACATGTAAATACATTTTCGGTTAATAAATTATACACAAAAGTTTATATTTAACTACCGTTATGTAAGATATAACAAGTCTATTATCAGTGTTAGTTAGAATGAATGTTCAGTGAACTGTATCAGTGTCTGCAGCATCTTCCAGCTGCAGCAGTCAGTTCAGTTTCTGTTCAGCCTGAATGATGGAGGTTTTTGTACGACTGTTTTTCACTGTGTGAACACATGCTGACTGTTGATGTAGTGATAACTCTGACAATAATAAACTGCTGCATCTTCAGCCTGAACTCCACTGATGGTCAGAGTGAAATCTTTTCCATTAGAAGTTCCACTGCCTGTAAAACGACTTGGAGTCCCTGACTGTCTGCTCCTGATGTAATAAATGAGGAGTTTAGGCTTTTCTCCATCTTTCTGTTGATACCAGTAAAAGCCATCTCCATTCACCCCATGACTGGTTGTACATGAGATGGAGACAGATCCTCCCACATTGGAGCTCACTGCTCCAGGCTGAGTCACTGTGACCTGTCCTCTGGACTCTGAGGATACAGAGACAGAAACAGAAAGCAGCTTCATGCTTTTGTGGCCTTCATTTCAGAGGGACGGATGTTCATAGAGGAGAGGAGTTGGATTCTCTGGACTTTACCTGTGTAGCAGCAGCAGAGGAGAGTCCAGATGAGGACGCAGATCACACTCATGTTTGGATGATGATGATGATGATGATGAGGAGGAGGATTTGTGTGTCTTCTGCTGTGATGAAGGACAGCTGTCAGTCATCCAGTTTTCAACTCTCAGGACTATAAAGTCTCCCAGAGCACTGGAGCATGGAGCTGCTGATGCAAAGTGTCTCTATGGAAATGCAACCATTCACTCCAACAGGAACATGGATCATCTTCATGATTGTCAAGAAACAAATAGATTCATTTTTTTATTAAATATTATGTTTCATGGTCTCTTTGAGTCATTTTGTTTTCTAGTTTTTATATTTGATTAAAATTGATAAACATTATGTCTTATGTAAAAATCATGATCATGAAGCTCCTTAATGCCATGAAATAATATTTAATTATTTTATTTTATTTTTTTCTTTCAATAGTTAAAGACTTTAAGACAGACACACTGGTCTCTTTCACCACTACTTTCCCACCTGAACTCAAATATTCAAAAATACCCAAAAATAAGACTCAGATACAAATTCTGACTACGGGCAGGGGGGGGTGATAAATAATTATAAATAAAACTGCTGGACATCATGGACAATGCCAGCCACCCTCTGCACACCGTCATCACCAACCAGAGGAGCCTGTTCAGTGGGAGACTGCTCGTACCCAAATGCAGGACCAATAGACTCCGGAACTCTTTTGTGCACCAGGCTGTCACACTCTACAATGCTTCACTGGGGGGGAAGAGGTAATGTAGTAGAGGCGGACCTGGAGCAAATCAACTAAGCAACTCACCCATCCATCCACTCACGTGCAATAAAGGTATAAGTGCAATAATTAACACTGTAATAACTATCATGTGCAATAACTCAATCACACACTCAAACTGTTTTGATACTGCCATACAGTCTTTGCTCTTCTTTGCGTTGATGTACTTCTTTATTATTGTACAGTGAGATTTTTTTCATTATGTTCATTATGTACATGCACCTTGAGATTTTTCTATTTTTTACTATGTATACTTATGGAAGCTGTTGAAAAACTTAATTTCCCCGAGGGTGCCATCCTAAAGGGATCAATAAAGCCAAGTCTAAAGTCTAAAGTCTAAAACCGCTTTTTGAGTCTTTCTGTTTGGGTGATTTATAGACAGCACAATGTTTTCAAGGGAGTTATAAATATGTTTAACTTTAGGGTTATGAGGTAAGCATGATTCTGAAGCCCACCTCCTTTCCCAGAAATGCTGGATTTCTGATAGTTATTATAGCTGGGGGGGGTTGCTTCATTCAGTCGAACATAATCATCCTGTTGTAGCCAGGTTTCTGATGGAGCTAGCAGGTTAAGTTTGTTATCATTAATCAATTCATTGACTAACAGGGACTTTGAAGAAATTGATCTAATATTTAGTAGCCCACATTTAATGACATCATCATTTTTGTTTCTGTGGCTCATTCCTTTCATTTGCCTTCCAACACATAAGCTAACGCTAGGAACTGCTGGGCAAGCCCTGTCTGGGGTTAGCAGCAGCGCTAAAGGCCGCTCAGGGGAGAGTTTTAAACTGCTGCTCTCTCCTCGGGTCTCCTCTCTGAGATGTCAGGCTGCATGGCTAAAGCTAGCAGAAATGTTTCTGGAAGACGGGCCACTCCGTCCAAACTGAATCAGAATCAGAATCAGAATCAGAAAACTTTATTGGTCCCAGAGGACAATTCATTTGTAGAACTTCCAGTGTAGTTTCTCACACACACCACACAATCATATTAATGTGTCAGCCCATCACAGTCCAAAATGAGTGCTCCATAGCTCCGTAACATCAGCATACAGTAATACGTCACCTCATCAATAACCTCAAAGAAAAACACTTTTATCTAAATTCAGCAACGTAATTGCTGAGGGCACAAAAGACTGCGAAAAACGATGACTGCGAAAAACTGGGATGAATCCCATCTCTCCGTGAATGAAAAAGATGTTTCTTTAAAAATTACGGACCTGAATTAAATCTCCAGTATTCATTATGTGTATAGGGTGGAGGGGCATGGGTCAATAACGAGGGGGCTGAGAATGTTTTGATTTCCATTCTGGGAATGCTTTTTTTTTTTTTTTTTTTTTAAAGATTTTAGAGTTGCACAAATCATAAAAAAGTATTTTTGATTATTAAAGTTTAATTTGATATTTGTGTTTGTTAGAATGAATGTTCAGTGAACTGTATCAGTGTCTGCAGCATCTTCCAGCTGCAGCAGTCAGTTCAGTTTCTGTTCAGTTTGAATGAAGGAGGTTTTTGTACGACTGTTTTTCACTGTGTGAACACATACTGACTGTTGATGTAGAATTCACCCATACAGTAATAAACTGCTGCATCTTCAGCCTGAACTCCACTGATGGTTAGAGTGAAATCAGAGTTTGATCCACTGCCTGTAAAACGACTTGGAGTCCCTGATGCTCGAGTGTTAGCATTGTAGATTAGAAGTTTAGGAGTTTCTCCATCTTTCTGTTGATACCAGGAAAGATCATCCCCCTCATCCACCCTATGACTGGTTGTACATGAGATGGAGACAGATCCTCCCACATTGGAGCTCACTGCTCCAGGCTGAGTCACTGTGACCTGTCCTCTGGACTCTGAGGATACAGAGACAGAAACAGAAAGCAGCTTCATGCTTTTGTGGCCTTCATTTCAGAGGGACGGATGTTCAGAGAGGAGAGGAGTTGGATTCTCTGGACTTTACCTGTGAAGCAGCAGCAGAGGAGAGTCCAGATGAGGACGCAGATCACACTCATGTTTGGATGATGATGATGATGAGGAGGAGGAGGATTTGTGTGTCTTCTGCTGTGATGAAGGACAGCTGTCAGTCATCCAGTCTTCAACTCTCAGGACTATAAAGTCTCCCAGAGCACTGGAGCATGGAGCTGCTGATGCAAAGTGTCTCTATGGAAATGCAACCATTCACTCCAACAGGAACATAGATCTTCTTCATTTACCAGAGATATTTTAGTCATTTCTTTTCTATTTTTTGTCAGATGATTTTAGCATCACTGTGAGCTTTGTTCAAGTTGTTTTTTTTTAAAGCTTGTTAAAATCATGAGAAGACTTCTAAATATTTCATAAAAATGTGTTATTTAATAATCAAAGATATTTATTAAAAGTCTTAAATACACACTACATAGATGCAAATATTGTATTTTATTTTAAAATGGAGTATAATTGTGTACTTCTTTTTGCTCCATGATTTAACCCTCATGCTCTATTATGGGGTCCAGATGACCCCTCCCTGACATTGATGTTTGATCCTCCCATGACAAATGTGGACGAAGGTGGACAGGAGTTTATGTCTGCCCCGGACACCAGTGAAGATCAAAAATCCTTAAAATGAAAGCTCAGCACGATGTCTTGTGGGGTCCAGATGACCCACTTTTAATGAAAACATGCCTAGAATAGCACAGGGTTAATGCTCAGAGTCCTTTACAGCCACAACCTCATTCACACACACACACGAGCAATGTGGGGTTTTGTTTTCAGCACACGGTACATGAACCAAACCTGCAATCTCCTGATCAGTGGTCGACCGCTCTACCCACTGCTCCACGGCTGCATACTGTCTAAATGACCTATGAACCAAAACTCAGTGCTTTCAACTTTCCTAGAATGTAACATAAAATCTGATGTACAAGAAATTCAAACTTATTTAAGAAAATGTGGAGAGAAACATGACAGTTTTTCAGAGAGCAGCCAGGACAGTAAAAACGTATAAAATAAAACATTTATAGAAAGACATTTTAAAGATCTGAATGTAAATTCACAAAAGCAGAATGAACTTAAAAGCTGCTTCCACTTAATCAGTGTAAGATCAGTTTATTGTATTTTTATTGTTTAAGAATAACTATTTTACTCTGTATTTTTAACAGACTGTTAGACCTACTCTATTTTTTTAGAGAAAATTGTTTTTTTCTTATTTTGAAAGAAGTGTTTAGAGATTAGATTTATGGACGTGCTGACTTTAATACTTTGGTTAATTATTTACACAGTTTCTAAACCAGAATTGAGTTTAAAGTTGTTTACATCTTAAATATAACTAATTTAGAAGTAAACTTAAATGACCACAAAAGACTAAATGTTTTATTTTAAACCTCCAGTCCTCATTTCAGTTGAGTTTGTTTGTTTTCAGAGTCAGAGAGCGTGTCTCTGTACAGTCAGAGGTTTTTGTACGACGCTTCAACCAGTTTGTATCACTGTGGTGGACTTTTGGTGGAGGAACCAGACTGGAGTTTGGAGAGTAAGTCAAACTTTTTGCCTGCTTTTTTTTATGTATTTGTGTCTTATTTCTTCTTTATTTTAACATGATCTATTATTTGCTTTAATAAATGAAGTTCTACTATTTTTGTAAAATATATATATTTTTTAAGCAAACTTTGTCTGTTAGAAACTCTAACATTTTCATGCCTTGTGAAAACATTAAACATAATTTCTCTGTGTGTAGATCAAGAGAAATTTTGAATGTTTAGTTCATGTTAAAATAGTGGAGAGTCTCTGTACCAGTTTTTTAAAGTTATATAAAACAAATAAGTCTGTTGCATCACTGTGTTGATCATTTGATTGAAGAACCAGACAATGTTGGAAAGAGTTCATTTTATTTTTTCGCAGAAACATTTTTGTGTTAAGTTTAATTTGTTTTACAATGCAATAAGCTAACTTTTTTATA
>ML136803.1:0-34048 GCA_003999625.1 Oryzias javanicus
AAACCAGGCCTTATTGATCTCAGTTACTTTTATTTACTCTTTGCAAGAGGAGAAATCCGACCAGGCAACTTCTCACCTCGTTACCTCGTGGGAGCCCGACCCCCACACGCAGAGAGACATGCACTTATACCGTCATGGCCGTTGCTAGCAACGACAGTCAGGGGTCCTGTGTCAGAGTCATAAACTGTGTCACCCTATGCCCTTTAAGGAGTCAGGACTCAGACAAAGACATTCCAGTACCTTTCCATGAAGCTGAGTGAATCTCTCTCGGGAGGTGAACTGGCTTCAAGGCCCACACATAAGCACAATTCTGTTAATTAATATTCCAACACTCTATTTTCTGAAGGTACCAGTGAAGCAGCTGCCAACACCGGAACTGGATTTACATCTGATGGAGACAGTCTGTCCTTGAACTACAGACTGAGCTCCAGGAGTCTGAGTCAGCAGTTGTTCTCATGTTTAGTGGTAATAAATAAGTTAAGTTTAATGTTCAAGACTTTAAACCAGCAAATAACTTTCAAAAACACTTTGCAGAATGACCCATAAATCCTGGAATATTGCTTCCTCACAGGACAGCTAAAAAATGTGTTTCTTTTAAAATTGCGGACCTGAATGCATCCCCAGTATGCATCATTTAAAAGTTGGTGTTTCTGGAAAGAAGAGCCACGCCGTCCAAACTGGTGATCCCATCTCTCCGTGAATGGAAAATTAGTTTCTTTTAAAATTTACGCGACCTGAATCTTAATTATTCAGTAAGTGTGTGGGTGGAGTGCAATGGGTCAATGACGAAAGTGGCATAGTAAGTTTTGATTAAACATTTTGGGAATTTCATTAAAATAGCTTTGAGTTGCACAAATCATAAAAAAGTTTTTACTATTATCAAAAAATTTAATTTGATATTTGTGTTAGTTAGAATGAATGTTCAGTGAACTGTATCAGTGTCTACAGCATCTTCCAGCTGCAGCAGTCAGCTTTCAGTTTCTGTTCAGCCTGAATGAAGGAGGTTTGTACGACTGTTTTTCACTGTGTGGGACGAGTATTTGCTGTTGATGTAGAATTCACCCATACAGTAATAAACTGCTGCATCTTCAGCCTGAACTCCACTGATGGTCAGAGTGAAATCAGAGTTTGATCCACTGCCTGTAAAACGACTTGGAATCCTGATTTCTCTGCTGCTGGTGTAATAAATGAGGAGTTTAGGCTTTCTCCATCTTTCTGCTGATACCAAGAAAGATCAGTGCCTGAATCCACCCTATGACTGGTTCTGCATGAGATGGAGACAGAGATCCTCCCACATTGGAGCTCACTGCCTCCAGGCTGAGTCACTGTGACCTGTCCTCTGGACTTGAGGATACAGAGACAGAAACAGAAAGCAGCTTCTGCTTTTGTGGCCTTCATTTCAGAGGGCGGATGTTCATAGAGGAGAGGAGTTGGATTCTCTGGACTTTACCTGTGAAGCAGCAGCAGAGGAGAGTCTCAGATGAGGACGCAGATCACACTCATTTTGGATTGATGATGATGATGATGAGGAGGAGGAGGATTTGTGTGTCTTCTGCTGTGATGAAGGACAGCTGTCAGTCATCCAGTCTTCAACTCTCAGGACTATAAAGTCTCCCAGAGCACTGGAGCATGGAGCTGCTGATGCAAAGTGTCTCTATGGAAATGCAACCACTCACTCCAACAGGAACATGGATCTTCTTCATTTACCAGAGATGTTTTAGTCATTTTTTTTTTAATTTTTTCAGATGATTTTAGCCTCACCGTGAACTTTGTTTAAACTGTTTTTCTTTCTTAAAAAAGCGTGTTAAAATCATGAGAAGACTTCCAAATATTTGATAAAAATGTGTTATTTAATAATCAAAGATATTTATTAACAGTCTTAAATACACACTACATAGATGCAAACATTGTGTTTTATTTAAAATGGAGTATAATTGTGTACTCCCTTTTGCTCCTTGATTTACCCTCGTGCTCTATTTATGGGTCCAGATGACCCTCCCTGACTTGATGTGTGTTCCATGAAATGTGGATGAAGGTGGACAGGATTTTATCTCTGCCCCGGACACCAGTGAAGATCAAAATCTTTTAAAAAAGTTCAGCACGCTGTCTTGTGGGGTCCAGATGACCCACTTTTAATGTAAACATGCCTAGAATAGCACCAGGGTTAATGCTCAGAGTCCTTTACAGCCACAACCTCATTCACTCACACACACACACACACACACACACACGAGCAATGTGGGGTTTTGTTTTCAGCACACGGTACATGAACACAAATCTGCAATCTCGGATCAGTGGTCGACCGCTCTACCCCTGCCTCCACACGCTGCATACAGGTGTCTAAATGACCATGAACCAAAACTCAGTGCTTTCAACTTTCCTAGAATGTAACATAAAATCTGATGTACAAGAAATTCAAACTTTATTTAAGAAAATGTGGAGAGAAACATGATAGTTTTCAGAGAGCAGCAGGACAGTAAAACGTATAAAATAAAACATTTATAGAAAGACATTTTAAAGATCTGAATGTAAATTCACAAAGTAGAATGAACTTAAAAGCCGCTTCCACTTAATCAGTGTAAGATCAGTTTATTGTATTTATATTGTTTAAGAATAACTATTTTACTATGTATTTTTAACAGACTTTTAGACCTATTCTAATTTTTTTAGAGAAAATTGTTTTTCTTTATTTTGAAAGAAGTGTTTTAGGGATTAGATGGAGGTGCTGACTTAATACTTTGGTTAATTATTTACACAGTTTCTAAACCAGAATTGAGTTTAAAAGTTGTTTACATCTTAAATATAACTAATTTAGAAGATAAAATTAAATGACCACCAAAGACAAAATGTTTTATTTTAAACCTCCAGTCTTCATTTCAGTTGAGTTTGTTTGTTTCAGAGTCAGAGAGCGTGTCTCTGTACAGTCAGAGGTTTTTGTACGACGCTTCAACCAGTTTGTATCACTGTGGTGGACTTTTGGTGGAGGAACCAGACTGGAGTTTGGAAGTAAGTCAAACTTTTTGCTGCTTTTTTATGTATTTGTGTCTTATTTCCTTCTTTATTTTAACATCATCCATTATTATTCTTTAATAAATGAAGTTCAACTATTTTTGGAAAATATATATATTTTTAAGCAAACTTTGTCTGTTGTAGAACTATAACATTTTCATGCCTTGTGAAACAATAAACATAATTTCTATGTGTGTAAATCAAGAAAATTTGAATGTTTAGTTCATGTTAAAATAGCTGGAGAGAGTCTCTGTACAGTTAAAGGTTTTTATAAAACAAATAAGTCTGTTTGAGTCACTGTGTTGATCATTTGATGGAAGAACCAGACAATGTTGGAAGTTTAAAGATTTTTAGATTTTAACAGCAAACATTTTTGAGTTAAGTTTAATTTTTTTAAAATCCAATAAGTTCCTTTTTAGTCAATACACTTACATTTAGAAAGATCTTTTTACTACATGATTTACTGTTCAATTAACAATGTGTTTTTTAAAATAATGTTATGTTAATTTGGTCAAAGTATATTAAGCCATTTTTTGCGATCAAAAAAGTTCTTTGGATCCAAATTTTAAATATTAGATTTTAAACATTATTAATTCAAGTATTTGTTTTTTTGTTTGACAACAAACAAACATGAGCGTTTTGTTTTTATCATAATTTTCTTCATTTCTTTAATATCTGATGAATCTTTTTAAAGACATTCAGTCCAAACTTGTTTTCTCCATGAAGATTCATCTGCTCTTTTTCTAACCCAGTTTGACATTTTTCAGTGTAAACTGAAGTTTCTCTTGTTGCTGATCTGCATGAGAGTTTTCTTCAAGGAAGTGAAACAATGTGTGAATCAATGAGTGATGGAGCAGAAAACACCTGACAGAATTTGCTGTCTCCTAGGTGATACCAGTCCATCCCTGACCGTGCTCCTCCCCTCCACGAAGGGAGCTGCAGCAGGGGAAGGCCACACTCATGTGTGTGGCCAACAAGGGCTTCCCCTCAGACTGGACTCTGTCCTGGAAGGTGGTCGGCAGCAGCAACTGGGAGGAGAGCAGGAGCCCCGGGGTGCTGCAGAAGGACGGCCTCTACAGCTGGAGCAGCACCCTGAGGCTCTCTGCAGACCAGTGGGAGAGGTGACCTGTGAGGCCAAGAGAGGATCCCAGACTGCATTCTCAGAGACTCTCAGGAGAGACCAGTGCTCCCAGTCCTGAACTCAAACATTCTGGATATAAATCTGTTTTCTATGATGTTCTTCTTAGATTCTCTTTCTCAAACTCTGTATGGATCTTTGACTTGTTACAGTGTCAATCATAAATAAAAACCTTTTCCAACTGATTCTCTTCCATCTGTCCTTGTATGACAGAAGCATTTTTTTTTCAATTGACAATATTTTATGAAGACTGAAATACAGAACAGGAAAAAAAACATAAAGATTTTAGTTGAAAAAGAAGATGATATGAACATGAAGAAAATAACATTGAAAAAGCAGCTTTTTAGCTCTGATATCAGAGTTTTTTACTCAGATTTTCTGTTATAAGTTCTCACACTAACACATGAAAGAACATTCATGAACACATTGAGACCAAAGAGTGACAGAACTATAAACAGTGAAATGTGTCTTTTTTGAAGGCAAAGAACAACTACAATGTAACTTTTTATTTCAGTTTATTCAGTTCACTTGAATAAATTTTATTGATGTTTTTTTTGTTTTTAGAATTTTTTCTTCCATTTTTATTATGTTTTGAGTTATTTTCACATTTTTCAGACTTCTTGAAAACATTCACTGTAATGTGTTTTTTCAGGCTGAAATGCAAGGTTAACACAACAGAAGAACTGAAGAGATAAAAAGGTCTAAGAAATCATTTTATCAACCTAAATTTATTCCAAACTTTTAATTGATAAAGTAAAAACACTCTACCGATCAAACAGCTGCTGTTTTCTTTCTGGAATAGAAAAAAATATTCTCATAAAAGTTTTTTTTCTGAATCTTGTGCAGAAATTCTCATAAATGTTGGACAATTGTAGCTCGTGTTGCTTTCACTCTTCTGTTCCTTTAATCAGAAATCCGCTTTAATTAGTTCAAGTCCAGAAACTCTGGTGCACTTCTCTCACTTCTCTCTGGTAGTTCTGACATAGTTTGGATTTCTGCTCCTTCTGGTCATCATCTTCAGGATGATCTCCAGATCAACCTTCCATTTATGAGTGTTGATGTCACACTGGGGAGCTAGTCTTTCATCGATGTGTGATGGACAAAAGTTGTGAGATAATTCAATGATCCATAACTCCTGTTTCCAGTCTTCAATAAAGAGGATGTTTCCTGAAACAGACAAGCCTCTTCGTCTATCTCCATCATCTACATAATGTCTTTCTTGCTGCTGCTTGTTCTGCAGCCTGAAGTTTTTCTTGAAGCTTCTTTTTTGTGAACTGTCTGTTACGTAACCGTAGACTCTCAGAAACTCTGATTCAGTTGAGATTTTGGGTCCTCCAGTGTCTGAGCACTCTTTGATGATGAAAGAAACTCTTCTTAAGGACTCAGTTTCCAGTGTTTTGAAGGTCTTTATCTTCACTGATTGTTGTCTTTTTCTTGCAGTTTTTCATACTGGTTTCAGTTTTACTGCACAGTTCAGCTAAAACTGATGAATCTCTATTGATCTAAAACAGTTTAAACAATTTTAACTATAATCAAAGAGCTGATAGGAACCAGGAAAAATTGGAAATACACGTGACTCATGATACAAATGAACCCTTACCAGTTTCTATTGTTGATGTTCACATATAAAGTATTAATAATATTTAGAATAAAATCGGAGGATAGTTTATCTGTATTGTCAGAAACTTACTTTCATGCAGAAAGCATTGTTTAAATTGCATGAAATCATGGGCATGTGAGTGAGTTTTTGAGACTCTGGAGGCTGTTCAGTTTCTGTTCTCTTTTTGACTTAGAGAGGTTTTTGTACGACTGTTTTTCACTGTGGGAACGAGTATTTGCTGTTGATGTAGAATTCACCCATACAGTAATAAACTGCTGCATCTTCAGCCTGAACTCCACTGATGGTCAGAGTGAAATCAGAGTTTGTTCCACTGCCTGTAAAACGACTTGGAATCCCTGATTGTCTGCTGCTGATGTAATAAATAAGGAGTTTAGGAGTTTCTCCATCTTTCTGTTGATACCAGGATAAATAGTTGCTATTAATATTCTGACTGGTTCTGCATGAGATGGAGACAGATCCTCCCACATTGGAGCTCACTGCTCCAGGCTGAGTCACTGTGACCTGTCCTCTGGACTCTGAGGATACAGAGACAGAAACAGAAAGCAGCTTCATGCTTTTGTGGCCTTCATTTCAGAGGGACGGATGTTCATAGAGGAGAGGAGTTGGATTCTCTGGACTTTACCTGTGAAGCAGCAGCAGAGGAGAGTCCAGATGAGGACGCAGATCACACTCATGTTTGGATGATGATGATGATGAGGAGGAGGAGGATTTGTGTGTCTTCTGCTGTGATGAAGGACAGCTGTCAGTCATCCAGTCTTCAACTCTCAGGACTATAAAGTCTCCCAGAGCACTGGAGCATGGAGCTGCTGATGCAAAGTGTCTCTATGGAAATGCAACCACTCACTCCAACAGGAACATGGATCATCTTTATTTATCAGAGATATTTTAATCATTTTTTTTTTTCAAATGATTTTAGCATCACTGTGAACTTTGTTCAAATTTTTTTTTCTTATAAAAGCTTGTTAAAATCATGAGAAGACTTCTAAATATTTTATAAAAATGTGTTATTTAATAATCTGAGATATTTATGAACAGTCTTAAATACACACTACATAGATGCAAATATTGTGTTTTGTTTTAAAATGGAGTATAATTGTGTACTCCTTTTGCTCCTTGATTTAACCCTCGTGCTCTTATGGTGGTCCAGATGACCCTCCCTGACATTGATGTGTGATCCTCCCATGACAAATGTGGACGAAGATGGACAGGATTTTATGTCTGCCCCGGACACCAGTGAAGATCAAAAATCCTTAAAAAAAAAGTTCAGTACGCTGTCTTGTGGGGTTCAGATGACCCACTTTTAATGTAAACATGCCTAGAATAGCACAGGGTTAATGCTCAGAGTCCTTTACAGCCACAACCTCATTCACTCACACACACACACACACACGAGCAATGTGGGGTTTTGTTTTCAGCACACGGTACATGAACACAAACCTGCAATCTCCTGATCAGTGTCGACCGCTCTACCCTGCTCCACGGCTGCATACAGGTGTCTAAATGACCATGAACCAAAACTCAGTGCTTTCAACTTTCCTAGAATGTTACATAAAATCTGATGTACAAGAAATTCAAACTTTATTTAAGAAAATGTGGAGAGAAACATGACAGTTTTCAGAGAGCAGCAGGACAGTAAAACGTATAAAATAAAACATTTATAGAAAGACATTTTAAAGATCTGAATGTAAATTCACAAAAGCAGAATGAACTTAAAAGCTGCTTCCACTTAATCAGTGTAAGATCAGTTTATTGTATTTTATGTTGTTTAAGAATAACTATTTTACTATGGATTTTTAACAAACTGTAAGACCTACTTTATATTTTTAGAGAAAATTGTTTTTTTTCTTATTTTAAAAGAAATGTTTTAGGGATTAGATGGAGGTGCTGACTTAATACTTTGGTTAATTATTTACACAGTTTATAAACCAGAATTGAGTTTAAAAGTTGTTTACATCTTAAATATAACTAATTTAGAAGATAAACTTAAATGACCAGTGACCACCAAAGACAAAATGTGTTATTTTAAACCTCCAGTCCTCATTTCAGTTGAGTTTGTTTGTTTCAGAGTCAGAGAGCGTGTCTCTGTACAGTCAGAGGTTTTTGTACGACGCTTCAACCAGTTTGTATCACTGTGGTGGACTTTTGGTGGAGGAACCAGACTGGATGTTGGAAGTAAGTCAAACTTTTTGCTGCTTTTTTATGTATTTGTGTTTTATTTCCTTCTTTATTTTAACATTATCTATTATTGTACTTTAAGAAATAAAGTTTTATCATTTTTGGTAAATATATATATTTTTCAGCAAACTTTGTCTCTGTGAAACTATAACATTTTCATGCCTCGTGAAAAAATTAAACATAATTTCTCTGTGTGTAAATAAAGAAATTTAGAATATTTAGTTCATGTTAAAATAGCTGGAGAAAGTCTCTGTACAGTTGGAGGTTTTTATAAAACAAATAAGTCTGTTTGCATCACTGTGTTGATCATTTGATGGAAGAACCAGACAATGTTGGAAGTTTAAAGATTTTTAGATTTTAACAGCAAACATTTTTGAGTTATGTTAATTTTTTTTAAATGCAATAAGCTCTTTTTTAGTCAATACACTTAAAATTATAAAGACCTTTCTTACTACATGATTTACTGTTCAATCAACAATGTAGTTTTTTTTTTAAATAGTGTAATGTTAATGTGGTCATAGTATATGAAGTGATTTTATATCATCAAAAAAGTTCTTTGGATCCAAATTTTTGAAAAATTAGATTTTTAAAACATTATTAATTCAAGTATTTGTTTTTTACTTGACAACAAACCAACATGAGTGTTTTGTTTTATCATAATTTTGTCATTTATTAATGTCTGAATGAATCTTTTAAAGACATTCAGTCCAAACTTGTTTTCTCCATGAAGATTCATCTGCTCTTTTTCTAACCCAGTTTGACATTTTCAGTGTAAACTGAAGTTTCTCTTGTGCTGATCTGCATGAGAGATTTCTTCAAGGAAGTGAAACAATGTTGAATCAATGAGTGATGGAGCAGAAAAACACCTGACAGAATTTGCTGTCTCCTAGGTGATACCAGTCCCTGAGCGTGCTCTCCCCTCCACGAAGGACTGCAGCAGGGGAAGGCCACACTCATGTTGTGTGCCAACAAGGGCTTCCCCTCAGACTGGACTCTGTCCTGGAAGGTGGTCGGCAGCAGCAACTGGGAGGAGATCAGGAGCCCGGGTGCTGCAGAAGGACGGCCTCTACAGCTGGAGCAGCACCCTGAGGCTCTCTGCAGACCAGTGGGAGAAGGTGACCTGTGAGGCCAAGAGAGGATCCCAGACTGCATTCTCAGAGACTCTCAGGAGAGACCAGTGCTCCCAGTCCTGAACTCAGACATTCTCAATATAAATCTGTTTTCTGTGCTGTTCTTCTTTTACATTCTCTTCTTTTAATCTCTGTTTGTATCTTTTACAGTTTGTCAATGAAAAATGATCTACAAATAAAAAAAACATTTTGTCAACTGATTTCTTCCATGAGTCTCTCTGATGACTAAATCAAACATGTATTTTTATTCTGGCAAAATATGTTGTGAGGCATAAAGCATGGATGAAGAAAACTGGAAAAACCTTTGACCTCCTCAGACTTGCCATATTTCTATTTATATAAAATATATTCTTGAGTGTTTTTTTCTTCTAAGGTGATGTTAAATTAGACGGTGTCCTGATTTACATAAATGTTGGAAATTTCTGACACATGGTGAGAAGAGATTAAATAGTTTGTTAAAAGAACTAAATGCTTAAATAAATAAATAAAAACAGTTAAGAAGAAGCAAATGTTATAATTAGGAGAAGTTCTGAGTTTCTAGCTGACAGTAAACATTAAATCCAGCATCAGTCAAGAGTTTGGACACACTTGTTCATGACAAAAACACAGAGATGAACTAAAACATTTCTGTTCCACAGTTCAATAACAAGAACAGATCTTTTTTGGAGAGAAGTTAACAGCAGGACGTTTCTCTGCTTCTTTTTTACTGTCGGAAACATTGAGAATCAAACTTCACCCAGAGACCAAACTGGAAAACTTCATCCTTAAATTTCTGAGGAAACAGCTGTTCTCATGCACATGAGGTTGGAAGAACATTGTTTTTATCTTTGATTTTCTTTATTTCTCTAAAGAAGGCTAAATAAGCGCAACACCCACTGCAAAAGATCTTAAAAGTAGCTAACACAGTTTAACAAAAAAAAAAGGAAATAAACCTTCCTTGAATTGTATTTATAGAAGTCTTCGTTTGATTTTCTAATCTTTCAAAAAACACGGGGACTTTCTATCACATCTTTATGTGTTGCAAATAGAATAAAAAGACTTTTTAATAAACTTTTTTTAATCATTTTTTTTAATTGAAACTTGTAAATATTTGCTTGTGGCTAATAAATTATTTACAAAAGGTTTATATTAAACTACAGGTTATAACTATTTGCTAATGCTAATGTTAGTTAAAATGAATGTTCAGTGACCTGTATCAGTGTCTGCAGCATCTTCCAGCTGCAGCAGTCAGTTCAGTTTCTGTTCACTTTGAATAAGGGAGGTTTTTGTACGACTGTTTTTCACTGTGTGAACAAGTCTTTGCTGTTGATGTAATGGTAACTTTGACAATAATAAACTGCTGCATCTTCAGCCTGAACTCCACAGATGGTCAGAGTGAAATCTTTTCCACTTGATGTTCCACTTCCTGTAAAACGACTTGGAATCCCTGACTGTCTGTTCCTGATATAATCAATGAGGAGTTTAGGAGTTTCTCCATCTTTCTGTTGATACCAGGCTAAATGGGTTTGTTGTTATAACATTCTGACTGGTTTGCATGAGATGGAGACAGATCTCCACACTGGAGCTCACTGCTCCAGGCTGAGTCACTGTGACCTGTCCTCTGGACTCTGAGGATACAGAGACAGAAAAAGAAAGCAGCTTCATGCTTTTGTGGCCTTCATTTCAGAGGGACGGATGTTCATAGAGGAGAGGAGTTGGATTCTCTGGACTTTACCTGTGAAGCAGCAGCAGAGGAGAGTCCAGATGAGGAAGCAGATCACACTCATGTTTGGATGATGATGATGATGATGATGAGGAGGAGGATTTGTGTGTCTTCTGCTGTGATGAAGGACAGCTGTCAGTCATCCAGTCTTCAACTCTCAGGACTATAAAGTCTCCCAGAGCACTGGAGCATGGAGCTGCTGATGCAAAGTGTCTCTATGGAAATGCAACCACTCACTCCAACGGAATGGATCATTTCATCATCAAGATTATTAACAAACTGGAAGAAATATTAGGAGAGATACTCAATACTTGTGATTTTAACAAGTGGAGTTGCTATGAAGCTAATTTAAACATCATGAATCTAAAGCTGCTAAATGTCACAAGAGAACAATAAGTTCAGTGGTCCACTTGGTTTGTGTCAAATCATTTTAGCCTTATGAAAAATTGATAATTATGAGTTAAGATAGAACATATTCTCCTTTGTATTTTTACTGATTCTGTAACCTTGTAAATGATGTGACTTTGATCAATTTGCCCAAATGTTAATTTTGATGTTAAAAAAAACATTTTACCATCTTATTAAAGACTATGTTGTGATGCTGACATGTAATTATAAACTGGTTATTTATTGAAACAGTTTCTGAAGCTGAAATGTCATCAACAGTTTTTACAGGTTAATTAAAACTCATTCATTTAATAAATTTCTACTTTTACAAAGAACATGTTTTTTCTAAAATCTTCTGTCATCATTTGAGTTTGTTTGTTTCAGAGTCAGAGAGCGTGTCTCTGTAAGGTCAGAGGTTTTTTGTACGACGCTTCAACCAGTTTGTATCACTGTGGTGGACTTTTGGTGGAGGAACCAGACTGGAAGTTGACTGTAAGTACTTTGAAATTCTATAAAAATATAAATGTTTAACCTGGTTAACGTTAGGAAACAAATCTCATAAATCATTTCAGGTTATTGTTTTGTTTTTGTCGCTTTTATTAATTTGTATAATAATAAACCTAGCTCTATTATATTACATCTTCTCTGCAGAGATGACATTTTAAATGTAATATATAAAATATTTTTGTGATGTTTTTAACTTTAGCGTTAAATTCTGTTTATATTGAAAAGTAAACTGTGATTGAGTCTTGACAACTTTTTGTGTTTCTGTTAAAGAATTTCATGACGATGCTGATCGTTGTTGTCTGTTTCCCTGTCAGCATCTTCTAATGAGATTTTAGTGATTGAAAATTAACAAATCTGGACTTTAGTGAACGACATGAATCAGTTTGAACAAACTATAGAGTCATTTTAATGTTGATGTGATTATCGTCTAATGTGATTGTCAGAGCATGAATTAGTACAGAGATAAATAAAGTAAGGCTAAAAAACACAGAAAAATCTTTAATGACTGATAAGTCAGTGCAGCTGAAAATTCAGGAAAAAATAACAAAACGTTTTAATGTTTTGGAAAACCAGTATGCTTAGAAATGTTCCTGAAGAAAAAACTAAGACAAGAGAAAAGTATTAAAAATTGAAATGTATACTTGTTTTCAAAATGTTTATCTGTAGTTCAGAAACTTCTGTTTCTGTGGTTCATCAGTGAAGCCTGTCTGTTACCATGGTTACTGATCTTCAAGAGGGAAGTGAAACTCTCAGCAGTTTGATCTCAGCTCTAAAATGTTTCCTCTCTTTCTCTGCAGTGGGTCTTGTGCCCCCCTGAGCGTGCTCCTCCCCTCCACGAAGGAGCTGCAGCAGGGAAGGCACACTCATGTGTGTGGCCAACAAGGGCTTCCCCTCAGACTGGACTCTGTCCTGGAAGGTGGTCGGCAGCAGCAACTGGGAGGAGAGCAGGAGCCGGGGTGCTGGCAGAAGGAGGCCTCTACAGCTGGAGCAGCACCCTGAGGCTCTCTGCAGACCAGTGGGAGAAGGTGACCTGTGAGGCCAAGAGGATCCCAGACTGCATTCTCAGAGACTCTCAGGAGAGACCAGTGCTCCCAGTCTGAACTCAGACATTTGAATATAATTGTGTTCTATGCAGATATTCTTTTATGTTGTCTTTCTCAATCTCTGTTTGTATCTTTCATTTGTTACAGATTATGTAGGAAACATTTTTTGAAAATAAAAAAAAAAACTTTTTGAAACTGATTCTCTTCCCTGAGTCCCTTTGATTACAAAGCAAACAAGTATTTTATTCTGATTAAATATGTTGTGGAATAAAATAAAAATCGGGTAGAAAAAATGTGAAAAATGTTTAGCCCCTTCACAGTCACCTTATTTCCAAATATATAAAATATATTCTTCAATGTAATTTTCTCTTGAGATGATGCTAAATTAGGTAGTGTCTTGATTCCCATGGCACGTTGCAAATTTGCAACAAATGATGTGAAGGATTAAGAGTAACTAAGAGCTAAAAAAAAAAGCAGTAAAGAAGAAGCAGGTTTTAAACTCAGGAGGAATTTAGAGTTTCCAGCTGACAATTAACGCAGTAGGATTCTAAAGCTTTAACAAACGTGTTCATCAATGAACACACATTTCTATTCTACAGTTTAACAAAATGAAATGATTCTTTGTAGAGAAGTTAGTATGAGGATGTTTCCCAGCATTCATCTGCTTCTTTTACTGTTCTCAACATTGAGCATCACATTTCCCAAAGCGACACAACCTTCAATTTCTAAAGAGGAAATCTTTTATTATGTACAGAGAGCTGGAAGATTCTTCAAATTTGTTTTTTTTTACTTCATAAAGAGAACTCAAGAACTACAACAACCTATGCAAAAAAGTGTCTTAAACTAAATAACAAAATACCATATATATTTGTGCTAAAAAAAAACATGTAATCTAATTGCACTTATCTATTATCGTTCTTTGTATATTTTTTTCAAAGAACAAAATAATCTTATGATGCATTTGTTGGAGCTGTAGATGACTTTGGATTTGAACTCTACATAAACGTAGATATTTATTTCTTTTGCAAAATATAATAAGTATATTTATTATCAATAAATTATTAAAGAAGTTTTACGTTATTGTTTATCTTAACATCATTCTATCTGGTATCATAAAGTTTCTATCGTCAGAATTTCTGTGTTTGTGAGAATGAATGTTCAGTGAACTGTATCAGTGTCTGCAGCATCTTCCAGCTGCAGCAGTCAGTTCAGTTTCTGTTCAGCCTGAATGAAGGAGGTTTTTGTACGACTGTTTTTCACTGTGTGAACACCCACTGACTGTTGATGTAGTGATAACTCTGACAGTAATAAACTGCTGCATCTTCAGCCTGAACTCCACTGATGGTCAGAGTGAAATCAGACTTTGATCCACCATCTGAAAAACGACTTGGAGTTCCTGATACTCTGTTTGCCAATAATAAAAAGTAGTTTAGGCTTTTCTCCATCTTTCTGTTGATACCAGGCTAAATAGTTGTTGTTATAAACATCCTGACTGGTTTCTGCATGAGATGGAGACAGATCTCCCACATTGGAGTCACTGCTCCAGGCTGAGTCACTGTGACTGTCCTCTGGACTCTGAGGATACAGAGACAGAAACAGAAAGCAGCTTCATGCTTTTGTGGCCTTCATTTCAGAGGGACGGATGTTCATA
Organism: Oryzias javanicus; assembly: GCA_003999625.1. Taxonomy (NCBI): domain Eukaryota; kingdom Metazoa; phylum Chordata; class Actinopteri; order Beloniformes; family Adrianichthyidae; genus Oryzias; species Oryzias javanicus. The sequence continues at coordinate 14,364 of ML136803.1, forward strand.
GAGGAGAGGAGTTGGATTCTCTGGACTTTACCTGTGAAGCAGCAGCAGAGGAGAGTCCAGATGAGACGCAGATCACACTCATGTTTTTGATGATGATGATGAGGAGGAGGATTTGTGTGTCTTCTGCTGTGATGAAGGACAGCTGTCAGTCATCCAGTCTTCAACTCTCAGGACTATAAAGTCTCCCAGAGCACTGGAGCATGGAGCTGCTGATGCAAAGTGTCTCTATGGAAATGCAACCACTCACTCCAACAGGAACATGGATCATCTTTAACATTGAAATTCTTTAAGGCATTTCTCAGTGGTATGAAGATAACAAATATTTGATCAAATGTAGATTCAAAGTAATTAGATTAAACATATTAAAAAATCAACCATGAACAAAAGATGGAAAAATCTATTAAAAAACTCATGTATGTTTTTTTTTGGTTTTTTTAAACTATAATTTAATAATTAAAAAATTTGGCAAAAATGACATTTTTCTCATTTGAAACAGCTTTTATCACATGACCAAAACAAACAAACTAAACCAAGATCCCTTACAGTTTTTATATAAAATGATCTTGTAGCATCGAATTAGAAAAAAATTATGGATAAATCATCCACAGTGTCCTAAGTAACATGAGCAACTTTTACAGTAGATTCACAGTCCAGTGTCAGTTATATTTATGCACACGTTAACATACAAATATGTGACCTGTGGTTTTTCTTTTTTATTTCTTATTTACCTTTCCCTCAGTCACATCTACTTTACAAAACAACATTCAGCTTCATTGCTATATACAGTATATGACACTCAGCTCTACATTTTCTCCAAACCTGACTTATACTCTCCCACCTACATACCTCACTATTTGTTTCCTCTTAATAAAATTCTGGTTTCTTCAATCCTAACAATAACTAAGAAAGTTGCATTACCCGCAATCATGCTAGTGTGAATGGTCGCTAAAGATGCTGAAGCTGTTTGCTGAAGATGCTGAAGTAATGTACTTTAATTTCAGAATGTCATGAAGGAACGTTTTGATACCAAACTTGCAGAAAGTGCAAAAAGAATTTGAAGAATTTTGTGGGGAAAAAAAAAAATACAATGTTGCTAATATATGAGCTCAACTCCATATTAACTCAAAAATCCTTATTAGATGCCAAATTAGCCAAAGATATTAGCATGCTGCTAAAGTATTAGCTAAACCCCAAATTAGCCCTAAAAACCTCAGTAGTGTGTATGTCCTTTCACATGTTGAACATTTTGATATGAATATTAAATAAGTTTCAAAGATTTGATGAATTGCATGAAAAAAAAAATAAATCACAAAAAATGTGTAAAATCCTGAAAAAAATTGTGTCAAATTTCGAAATTTTTATGAAATGTAACAATACCAAAAATAAAAGCGTATATTTCCTGGACATACTGAATATTTTTAATTTCAGAAATTAAAAAAATGTCCATTCATTTCAATGGGGTTGAAAAATCGCATAAATTACGTGAAATCGTAAAAAACGTAACGTTTACGAATGCCAAAAATACAAACGATAATGTCCTTGACAAGCTGAACGTTTTAAAACCAAGAATGCAGAAATTGCTATAAGTGTGATGAGCTCTTACATGCCAAAAGCGTACAGCAGAAAACTAAATAATATTGTGTAAAAGCTCATAAAGCATTCACACAATAAAACAGAACTTCTTTCACTTGGTAACGAGTCCCCCCAAACTCTATAACTTCTCTATTTCCTTCGACAACTCCTGATGAAAATTAAAGACTACAAATTTTAAAAAATACAAATAAGTCAGTTTTTCCGACTAAAAACCTTTCAAGCTCTGACATGAACAAAGTGAATTCACAAACAGTAAAACATTCATCAAACCTCGGAAGAACATCAATCTTTTTTTTACATTTTTCAACAATGAAAGAGTCAAGAAGGCTTCAAAAAGTCAACACTGATTTATTCACATTTAAGCTTTATTCATTAGTAAATACCGCAAACTATCTAATAGAAAGATGTTAAAATTATTTTACTTTTGAAAAAAAAATAAGCAAAGGTGTCTTAATTAAACTCACAATCCTAAAAGTGCTCCTTTCTATTACTCTACTACAAACTAAAACTAATCAAATGACCACATTTCTGTCAGAAGTGTGTACTAAGGGGTTAAATCTTTTAATTCTTAAGTTTTATGAATCTGTTTCAATAAACTGTTCAGCCACTAGATGTCACTCTTTCCCCAGCTAAATGAGTTTCCCTGCAGACTCAAACTGACTGTTGATTTCTGCAGCATCAAGGGAAAAGATAATCAAGAAATCATTTGCATTATCGTGTTTTGTATTGCAGTTTTTACAGTAGACACACAGTTCACTAACAGCTGTGTTGATTTGCATGATAACATACATATATGTGATCTGTGGCGGATCTTTTCTGCATTTCTCCTGACGTTACAGAGGCTTCATCCAATAGCAAAACAACATAAAGAATTACATGTATGCTACGCTTCATCACTTTCATCAAAACACTTCATTTATTTCTTCAAATGTCTCATTATTTGCTTCTTACTTTGGTATTTATTCTGTTTTCTTTCAATTTACAAATTCATGCAGCATTTCATGAAAGTTTTCTTGTTAACTGAATCTCCACACTCTGATCTTTCTGAGTCATGCCCTGACCGTTTGTGTGGTACAGACATTTGAATCACAGCCTCCATGTGAGATTTTTATGACCAAAGGTAAATGTCTCTTATTATGATTTATCAGTTTTGGAACCACTTGACTGTAAACCCACTCCATGTAAACTGCAGTGATTAGTTATTGGAGTTTGTATTATTTTTGCACTTTAGGTTTCAGGCTGCATTCTGGGAAATTTCAAAAGCAATTTCTTACTTTTTTGTACAAACATCTTTAAAATTAATTAAATTTAAAAAGTTTCTGCTGGTGTAGAATAATGTATTAAGAATCCTCCTGACATGTGGGAGACCAGCAGCAGCTTGTGACTGATCGTGTGTTTGCATGTGTGTGTGTGCTCTTCTGCTTCAGCAGTTAAGCTCAGTGTTGATCAGTGGCTGTCGACCTTTCAGAGACTCGGACTCGCCCGCAGCACAATGATGATGTCACTGACTTGCTGCTCTTCACCCTGGAGCTCCTCGTTCAGGGTGAGACTCTCTTCAGAAACACTCAAACAAGCAGCACCAACATTCTTCTTCTATGTTTTTATTTGAGCTGCTTTTGTCTCAATAATTCTTCTCTTTTTTTGTTTTCAGCTTCATCAGGAGAACTTCTGACTCAGACTACTGGAGCTCAGTCTGTGGTTCAAGGACAGACTGTCTCCATCAAATGTAAGGCCAGTTCAGGTGTTAGCTACTGGTTTAACTGGTATCTTCAGAAACACGGAGAAGTCCCTAAACTTCTAATCTATGCTACAAGCAATCGTCATTCTGGAGTTTCTGATCGTTTCAGTGGATCAAACTCTGGATTAGATTTCACTCTGACCATCAGTGGAGTTCAGGCTGAAGATTCAGGAGTTTATTACTGTCAGAGTCTTCATGTCATCAACAGTCAGAATGTGTTCACACAGTGAAAAACCGTCGTACAAAAACCTCCATCAGAAACTGAACTGGAAATGAAACAGTTCACTGAAGACACACCCACACACACACACACACACACACAATTTATTCAGTTGTTTTTACTGTTCATAGAGGATGGGGGAGGACTGATCCATTGTGACTTACTTTAATTCAGTTTTTTCAAAATGCTCAAAAATATATTCTGAACATTTGACCAGTTTAAACAAAAACAAAATTTCAAACTATAAACTACTCAGTCAAAATCTCACTTTGAAGTAACAATGGAAGTATGGGGTGCCGTTTGTAAATCAGAGATGTAAAATTTTTACATAAATGTTTTCAGATATTTAGCCGTGTTTTAGGAGAAAAAAAATAGTTTTTTTTTCACAATGCATATTCTACCCTTTTAAATTATATAATTTTTAAATGTTGTTAATAACTAAATATTTAGTTAACCAACTAAATATTTAATTTTAAGCTAAATACACTCAAAAAAATGAGATGTCCGATTTACTTTATAAAGCTATGTCATCCTCCTGACTCAGACTCCTGGAGCTCAGTCTGTGGTTCAAGGACAGACTGTCTCCATCAGATGTAAATCCAGCAGACTCATTGGTGATGACATTGACTGGTATCTTCAGAAACCTGGAGAAGCTCCTAAACTCCTGATAGCTGATACAACATACCGTCAGTCAGGAGTTCCAGATCGTTTCAGTGCAACTGCAGTTCAGACTGACTTCACTCTGACAATCAGCAGAGTTCAGCCTGAAGATTCAGGAGTTTATTACTGTCAGCAGCATAACAGCAGACCGTTCACACAGTGAAACAATGTCGTACAAAAACCTCACAGCTGCAGAGGAACTGATCTACAGCAGAACTGGAGCAGAAGATTTACAGACAAACACGACTGAAGACAATTCATATGTTTATGTTATTTTTAATACATGATGCAGTATAAAGACTCAGAAGATCAATGATATTAACACATATGTTATTGTCCCAGGACTGCATGTAGACTAAATATTGTTACAAGCTCTGACCCGAACTATGTGAACTTAACACTTTCATCAAAACTTTATGAAAAGACAGAAAACATTTTGTAAAATTTTCAGTAATACAGGTGAAGTCTTGAGCCCACTATAAAAGTCAACTTATCACAAGGTTTATTCACAATTTAACTTTATTTTGTTAGTCAATCCTAAAAACTCTGAAAGAAACTATTAATTAATTCACTTATTATGCAAACAATAACTAATTAAATTTCATTCATTTCATTATTTTATCAATATACACTGAACTATCAACCCACAAATCATTTGTTTTGTTCAAATTGTTAGAAAAAGTCTCTAATGCAGCATAAAGAGAAAAAAAGATTTTAAAGTAAAAGATGATCCATGTTCCTGTTGGAGTGAGTGGTTGCCATTCATAGAGACACTTTTGCAGGCTCCATGCTCCAGTGCTCTGGGAGACTTTATAGTCCTGAGAGTTGAAGACTGGATGACTGACAGCTGTCCTTCATCACAGCAGAAGACACACAAATCTCTCCTCACTCATCATCATCATCATCATCCAACATGAGTGTGATCTGCGTCCTCATCTGGACTCTCCTCTGCTGCTGCTTCACAGGTAAAGTCCAGAGAATCCAACTCCTCTCCTCTATGAACATCCGTCCCTCTGAAATGAAGGCCACAAAAGCATGAAGCTGCTTTCTGTTTCTGTCTCTGTATCCTCAGAGTCCAGAGGACAGGTCACAGTGACTCAGCCTGGAGCAGTGAGCTCCAATGTGGGAGGATCTGTCTCCATCTCATGTAGAACCAGTGCGAACGTGTTTAACTCTAACCATTTAGCCTGGTATCAACAGAAAGATGGAGAAACTCCTGAACTACTAATTTACCATGCTAGCACTCAAGTATCAGGGATTCCAATTCGTTTTACAGGCAGTGGATCAAAGTCTGATTTCACTCTGACCATCAGTGAAATTCAGGCTGAAGATGCAGCAGTTTATTATTGTCAGAGTCATCATAGTGGTGGTGTGTTCACACAGTAAAAAACAGTCGTGCAAAAACATCCCCAATCTACAAAGAGCAGAAACATATCTGATACAGTTCACTGAAGACACACAGAGCGAAGAGAGCAAGCCATCTCCCGAAGGTCTTTTTTTCTTTTGCCTTTGTCATTTAACCCCTGAGAGATCACTCATTTTGTCCAGAAAATGTATATTTTAAAACATTCAAAAAATTCAGAGAGCCCCACTTATTTACATTTATCATCACTTAAAAGCCCGAAATGTTCTCTGTCGATAAACAACACAAGTTAATCCAGCAAAATTCAATGGATGAGACATATTCCGGTTTAGAAATGTTTGAAATTTGAATCTGGCCTCAAATCATACCTCATGATCAAAACAGTGTTTTCTATAAACATGAAAGTATTCTAAAAATACATATGTCAGGTAATGTTATTTTGTTTGTACTTTAATGATTTATCTATTAAAGATAAAAGTTGTTTATTAAAATGAAGTTGTATTAATTGTCAGGTATCATCACCAAATGTCATTGAGTTTACAGCAGAAAATGAAAACACAGAAAAACAGAAGATTTTGAATCTAAAGAGAATCACAACTACAAAATACATGAATCTGTGCCCCCAATAATTTGCAGCAGAAACAACAATTATTCAGTAATTTTCTGTTGTTGCATGCTTCCGTCACACAGTTAAATTCATCGTAAGTTTTATGGTAAATTAGTCAAACAAGAGTCATTTTTCTTTATTTATTAACACGAGAAGAGGTTGTTGTTTAACATAGAAACGTGTGGGGAAAAATCCAAATATGACACACAAAAAAAAAAAAAACCTCCCAAAAGCCTCAGAACGCTATATTGTAATCATTCACCTTCTTTTTACGCTTTTGGGGACAAAATAGGAGTGTTACAAAAAAAATCAACAATGCCCGAGACCCAAGGGGGACCCACCCCCATGCTCCAGACAACTGGCCACCCCACCCCGGGAGCTCCACGGGGTAGCAAGGCCAGGGCCACCCACCCCCCGGGACTGGGATCCTCTCTTGGCCTCACAGGTCACCTTCTCCCACTGGTCTGCAGAGAGCCTCAGGGTGCTGCTCCAGCTGTAGAGGCCGTCCTTCTGCTGCAGCACCCGGGGCTCCTGATCTCCTCCCAGTTGCTGCTGCCGACCACCTTCCAGGACAGAGTCCAGTCTGAGGGGAAGCCCTTGTTGGCCACACACATGAGTGTGGCCTTCCCCTGCTGCAGCTCCTTGGTGGAGGGGAGGAGCACGGTCAGGGAGGGGGCACATGACCCACTGCAGAGAAACAGAGGAAACATTTTAAGGCTCTGTCCCATTGGCTTTCACGCCCATATCACAGCTGGAACACGGAAAACTTTCATCCCCGTGGTACAGACGCTGTTAGCAGTGGACTGGCAGTGCAACGGCCGAGACGTGGTGGCAGAATCAACGCATGTGCATGCGGTACAAAATTTTGCCGCTGTTATACGCAGAATGAATCTTTGAACTGCACAAAAATTAAGACTTCAGGTGACTTTGTGTGGTACTAGTGGTACAGTCGTGCAATGGCTGCTGAACGGCAGTGAAACAGCAGTTTCAGTGTGAGATCAGGCCATGGAGTGTCCCATGCTTAGCTGTAGCGTGGTCGTTTCCCCAGCCGGTCTGCGTTTGTACAGCTGCTTACAGCATCTGTTTAGCGGCTGAGTGTGGGAGAACGCGTTACAGGCGATTAAGCAGTGCTGTGGCAGTGGAGTAGCAGTGTAATGGACTCCAGCGTCTGTATCACTGCTATTCCACGAATATGCGTAAAGTTAGCACGTCTAAGCACGTGTGGTAGATTTTCCAACTTTCTTACCTGTTACATGGCAGTCAAATCCCATGGGACCAGGCCTTTAGAGCTGAGAGTTTCACTTCCCTCTCTAAGATCAGTAACAGACGGGCATCACTGATGAACCACAAAAAAAAGTGTGTCTGTCCTCAGCAAGAGCCAAACAAGTAAAGATTAATGTTTTTTTTAAGGTTATTCTAAATCTAATTTCTACAAAATACTTGTTTACTTTATAAATTAAAAAAAAAAAAAAAACATCAAACACTGAATTAAAAAGAATGTCAAGATTTCTATGGTGAAGATGATCCATGTTCCTGTTGGAGTGAGTGGTTGCATTTCCATAGAGACACTTTGCATCAGCAGCTCCATGCTCCAGTGCTCTGGGAGACTTTATAGTCCTGAGAGTTGAAGACTGGATGACTTACAGCTGTCCTTCATCACAGCAGAAGACACACAAAACCTCCTCCTCATCATCATCCTCATCATCCAAACATGAGTGTGATCTGCGTCCTCATCTGGACTCTCCTCTGCTGCTGCTTCACAGGTAAAGTCCAGAGAATCCAACTCCTCTCCTCTATGAACATCCGTCCCTCTGAAATGAAGGCCACAAAAGCATGAAGCTGCTTTCTGTTTCTGTCTCTGTATCCTCAGAGTCCAGAGGACAGGTCACAGTGACTCAGCCTGGAGCAGTGAGCTCCAATGTGGGAGGATCTGTCTCCATCTCATGTGCAACCAGTGGAAATGTTAATCTTTATAAAGGCAACTACTATGTTTCCTGGTATCAACAGAAAGATGGAGACACTCCTAAACTACTAATTTACTATGCTCACAATCGAACATCAGGAACTCCAAGTCGTTTTACAGGCAGTAGATCAAACTCTGATTTCACTCTGACCATTAGTGAAGCTCAGGCTGAAGATGCAGCAGTTTATTACTGTTTGTTCGTATTGTGGAGCAGCACTTTGCAGAAACACTCGTTCACACAGTGAAAAAACAGCCGTTCAAAAACCTCTCTCCATCAGACAGAACAGAAACTGAACTGACACAGTTCACTGAGGACACACACACTGTCACTACCTTCATGTTTTCATTACGTTCTTCACCATCAGAAGTTTGAAGAATTTTTAAATTGAGCTTCTGGGTATTTTGATACATGATGGTTAAATGACAGTGTCTTAAGACTAAAGCAATTGCAATATATAAACACTGTTTATGAAAACTGTGAATATTTGTTGAAGATTAAGTGTCTTGTATTTTTTATTTTTTTATTATATTTATATTTGTCATGTTTGACTGTAATTTAATATTAATTTAGCTTTTTCTCCAACAAGCTGCTGCATTCCAATCTATCTCAGGTTAAGTGTCTGCTTCCCAGTGGCTCTATCTACCAATAATTGGTGATCACCTGTCCTGTTTTTGTCTATAAGTGTTGATAAATATTTTCATTTATAACTAATCTATTCTGAGTCACACACAATCATTGGTTTTATCAAAACAATCATCGATGTTCTTCACTCACATTTACACACTTTCCTTCTGGTTCTACTCTCTACCATTGGAATCATAACCTTTTCCTCTCCTCTGGTTCCAGTCTCAATTCATTCATCTAAAATCATTTTCTTCCCCATCACCACATGTATGTGAATGGCAGGGCTCTGTCCTGTGTGTCTTGCTTTTTTTTTACGTTCTTCCTATTGGTCCCATCTTCTGCCAGTAAAATCCTGGTTAACCTCTAACTCTCTCAAACTCAATAGCAACAAACTAGAACTAATTGGTACCAGGTCCACCCTCAACGAGCTCCAAAGCTCTTTTATGTTGTTCGACAACTCTTCCATTTACTGAGCCCATTCCTTTTGTGCAATGCTGTGAACATTGGCAAATAAACAGTGTTAAGTGCATATTCTTTGTCTTTTTTTTTTTTTTTTTTACTGAATTCTAGTTTCAAAATGTCATACATGGTATATAATGCTGCCCTCACAATACATGACACTGGGAAGTACTTCTATGTGTTAATATGAACATGCTGTAATCTTTTGACTTGATCGTTCAAAGCTGAAGTCATAACTTGTCATTTTGACAACACTTTCATTGACAAAAAAACTTGCTTTTGAAACATGAACTACCCATTTTTGAACGACTGACTTGCATTTTGAGAAAGTGATTCGCATTTGCAGGCTCTCTACCATGTTTTGTCGTTTCCTTCAGATAGTTTAAACGCAGTTGCCTGGATTAGGCAACTTTCTACCCTGTTAAGGCTGCTGATGAGCGTCACCTCTTTCCTGTTATACTGCACACCTAACAGGTGGGGACCAATGATCCTGATCAACACCTGCTGTGTTTATAAACCAGCGGAGGCCCTCATCCAGGAAGCCGAGTAAAGCAGGAGGCAGAGGAGCAGCAGCAGCAGGTCTTTGAGGTGTGCTGGTTTGGTTCTCTTATTCCTTTGTATGTCCTCAGCAATCTTACACTGCTGGGTTTTGTTATTTTAATTTGGGGTTGGACCTTCGTCGTCTTTATTTGATGGCTTGCTTAGTTCCTTTTTGTTATTTAGATCATATTAGGCACCTCAGCAGGGACGTACTGATTCTGACAGTCAATGTGGCTGGGTCATAAGTCTCCCTGACTTATGTCATGTTTTATATTTCTTTTTTAACCAGCACAGTAACTTATTTTTGCTTTTAAAGGACAAAGTTTCATTATTCTTTTTGCCAATAAACTTTGTTCCTCACGATTTTTGTATATGGCTTCATATGTTTCGGTCTTCCCCCGACTGAGGCTGGAGTGCCTGTTGGGGCGGTAACAAACAAGCCACGACCTCACTTCTGTCCGACACCAGCTCCTGGCTTCTCATTACTCACTGATTCTGCTTCAAGATACTTTTTAAGTTCTGGTATTTTGAGCATTTCAATTGTAAAATGAAACCATTAAACAATAAAAACCGTGCCTCTTGGGGCGGGGGGTGGCCCAGTGTGGATGCTATAGCCACCCGTTGATTGGCTGAAAGTGATGATGACACTAGAAAGTGTCAATGAAAATAATAATGGACCATATCCCACTAGACGACTTAACATGTGTAGAGCACGCCACAACTCACAATTTCTTTCAAATATGGACGCCTTTTATGGATGATGTAACTGTTGAAGTGTCTGTCATTCTTTATAGAGGTTTTCTCTGAAACAGTCATCAGTTCTGAAATGAAAATTACTCAGTATCTTTTATTATTTATTAGATATTTCTATGGAGAAGTTTTTTTTGTTTTTGTTTTTTTTTATCCTTAAATATATTTTTCTTCTTTTGTTATGTGTATTTGTTGTTGTCTTGGCCTATTACTGTTTTTTTGTTCTGTTTGTTATATTGTGGTCTTTGTTTTTTGTGTCTTGTCTTGTTTGGTGTGAAAAAGAATATATATATATATTAAAAAGAAAGCGACAATATTGTTCTAATTTCTCATTTCCAGGTCACGAGCAGCAGACGTGTGTCTCCAACTCTCCTCTACTCTCCGGCTTTTAAAGTTGTTCACAAGCATCTTTAATCACCGAGCCACTACAAACCAGACACCGCAGCGAGGAGAGTTGAACATGGCACCGAAGAAAAATTTGGAAGCCGATTTGACAGAGCTCAAAAATCGCACTGGCTGATATTCAACTTAAGCTAGTGCAGCTAGTTCAATTGGATGCTAAACTAGCAGCCCTTATGGAGCTGGAGGCTAAGCTAAAACCGATGTTGGAAGAGTTAAGACAGGAAAAGGCACGTAACGAACAACGGGATAATCGCCAAGATCTCCTTGAAAGAAAAATGCACGACCACGATCAACAAGTACACATGAATAACGTGATTCTCACGGGACTCCAACTACAACCCCGAGTGGGGCCTGGTGCCACCAGCGCTAGCAGGGATGCTAACGGAGCTGCGATGGATGCTAATGCAACCGTGGAAGATCAAGTTGGAGTATTTCTTGAGTCTAAAGGGATTTCCCTGGACCTAAATACTCTTGAGGTCTGTTATCCGCTTCCTCTGAGAAAGAACATGGATAAACCAGCCATCCTGATCAGGTTTGTGAATCGAAAGCACATGATGGCTCTGATGAAACAACGCAAACAACTGAAGGATACAGCTATCTTACTGATAATTTATCCAAATATCATGCTGATCTGGCAAAGCACGCGAGAATCCTGCGCAAGGGGAAACAGATCCATTCAACATGGGTCCAGAACTCCATAATCTTTGTAAAACCACTCAGACCACTGGACTTAACGAAACCTCTGGCAATAAAATCCATGAAAGACTTTGAGAACTGTGGGACTACGCATGTTTGAACCTCTAATTCAAGCAAAATGTGAATTGTGGACTCATGAAACCGTTGAAACCACTGAATGTGAACTCTGACCCGATTCTGACCTGAAGAACTCAAGCACGATTCCCTTGAAATGAGACCTTCACAGTCTCTCAGTCATAACAACGAGGATGGTTTACGTGGCCTTAAACTTGTTCCGAAACAGAGATGTGGCACTGATTCTATTGCAATTTCTGATAAATATAATCTGCTCAAATTGTCTTTTTCAATGAGAATGTTTAGATTATTGTTGATTATTAATATAAATGATTTGTCTATGGATGTTTTTGAAATTATATTACATCACTGATATTATTGATCTTTTATAACCTGAAACTATATTAATATTTGATATGAAGTCCTGAACTGGATATTGATAATTCATGTAGAGAAAATGGTCGAGTCGGGGTGGGATTATATAAATTTGCTTCCTTCCACTCCCTTTCAAGTGATCTACTTGTGATTAAGTATGTGATGTTATTTCATGTATTATAATCTGATTCCTTTAATTCATTCATTCATTTAACCTAACGTTTCCACCATTTAAGCATTTGGGTTTTCTCTTTTTTGTTGTTGTTTGCTGAGCACTCTTTTGGTCATGAGTCTATATTGAAAAGGATGTCATTACCAGAAATCACCACAAGAGGGAGATAGAGGGACAGGAATGGTCCTAACAAACCATGACAAAAACTGTTTTTTTCTTTAATGCAATTTTCATTTGGTGGTAGAGATGTCTGTTCTAAAAAAATAATAATAATTTTAATAAATTAAATTGAAAACACGTAGCAGCATTTTGGCCAAAAAGGAGTAAAAAGTTAGAATATTGAATTGGAGAGAATTTAACAGTTGACATGATTGCAAAATTGCCTTCTTTATTTATTTATTTAATTTAGAATTAGGTTAACCAGTTCTTTTCATTATTTATATTTTTAAAAAGATACACATATTTTAAAATTTCAAGAAAAATAAAAATGGGCTTCTTTTCCATCCATTCATTTTCTTAACATATTTTTAAGAGTAGAGCTCCTTTTCCTTTGTTAACATATTAAGTTAAAGCTAATAATTTTGCTGGAAACAATTTTTATTACAACTACATAGAAACATTTATTGAATCTTAAATGTTAATATTTCTAATTTTTGACATTAATTTCCTAACTCTATCTTCCTCTATCATTACAACATTGAAAAAAGTAATTTTAACCATTCTGAAATCTGTATAAATAAATTATCAAATCGCCTCTGTTTTGCTAATTGTGGCCAAGTCTGATTAAAACTAATTTAATCTTTAGAACAGTCTGTTTTTTAAGATAATTTATATTCTGGGAGACAGCGCCATCTAGTTGTTGTACTGTGGCTAAAGAACGAAAGATGATTTATCATTAAAATTAGAACGAAAAACATATTAATAATAAAGAATTCAGTATGTAAGTGTAATGGATATCTGCAGCTCAAAAAGGCAAAAGAAAGAAGTTACAAGAAATGAAAAAATGAAATCCTCCAAAAGAAAAAAAAACTGTAGCACAGTAGCTAACTGATAGCTATAGTAGCTAACAACTTTAGTCATAATTCAACAACATTTAAAAGTAACATTTCATTACTCAAATTGATCTTAATGTGTTCATGTGTGTTCATTTATGGACATGAGTGTAACCTTCCTATGGTCCATGGAAGAGAACAGAACTGTCAGGGAGGGCGGGGCATCACCTAGGAGACACCAATCATCTTAGAGGACAGGAACCACACAGCTGTCAATCCAAAAGCTCTCATTGGATGGAGAGCTTTCAGTTTGAAGAAGGTTTCTGTTCAGGTGTTTTTCTGCTCCATCACTCATTGATTCACACATTGTTTCACTTCCTTGAAGAAATCTCTCATGCAGATCAGCAACAAGAGAAACTTCAGTTTACACTGAAAAATGTCAAACTGGGTTAGAAAAAGAGCAGATGAATCTTCATGGAGGAAACAAGTTTGGACTGAATGTCTTTAAAAAGATTCAACAGGTATTAAAGAAATGAACAAATTAAGATAAAAACATAACATTTTCCACATCATGAATCAATTCCTAGAAATAAATTAATATTAAAATATATTCAAATGCAGAACAATCTGAGAAAAATCAAATAAAAAAATACACTTTGGTGAAGAATTAAATAATATTTTTGCTGTGATCCTGTTTCCATAAAATTACAGTTTAACAGCCCAGTGTTTGTAAAAGAGATTCACATTTTTATTTTTGCTATATTTGAAATAAACTTTTCTTTTACTGCAAAAACTAAATCTAGACCCAAGTATTTTTGCACCTGGTTCCTCCACCAAATGTGAACCACAGTGATACAAACTGGTTGAAGCATCGAAAAAATAAATCTCTGGCTATACAGAGACACGATTTGTCACTACAAAAATAAATGGTACAAATGTATGGATTTCAACATTACTTTTAATTTTTCTAGACACATAATAGTTGACTTTACTGATGATCTGGGTTTTCATACTGTAATTTATTTTTTTATGAAGAAACTTTGGTATTGTGATTTTTATTGATAATCTTGATGATGAAGATGATCCATGTTGGAGTGAGTGGTTGCATTTCCATAGAGACACTTTGCATCAGCAGCTCCATGCTCCAGTGCTCTGGGAGACTTTATAGTCCTGAGAGTTGAAGACTGGATGACTGACAGCTGTCCTTCATCACAGCAGAAGACACACAAATCCTCCTCCTCATCATCCTCATCATCATCCAAACATGAGTGTGATCTGCGTCCTCATCTGGACTCTCCTCTGCTGCTGCTTCACAGGTAAAGTCCAGAGAATCCAACTCCTCTCCTCTATGAACATCCGTCCCTCTGAAATGAAGGCCACAAAAGCATGAAGCTGCTTTCTGTTTCTGTCTCTGTATCCTCAGAGTCTTTGGTACAAGTCACAGTGACTCAGCCTGGAGCAGTGAGTGCTGCTGTTGGAGGATCCGTCTCTATCCCATGTAGACCCAGTTTTAAGGTTAATCATCACGAAAACAAGCACTATTTGTCCTGGTACCAACAGAAGGATGGAGAAACTCCTAAACTACTCATTTACAATGCTCACAATCGAGCAACAGGGACTCCAACTCGTTTTACAGGCAGTAGTGGTGAAGGATCAGATTATGATTTCACTCTGACCATCAGTGACATTCAGGCTGAAGACGCAGCAGTTTATTATTGCATGGGTGCATTTTACATCAACAACGTCGTCAAAGTCTTCACGTTCACACAGTGAAAAACAGTCGAACAAAAACCTCCCTCAGTCAGACAAAACAGGAACTGTTACAGTTCACTGAAGACACACTGGCACAAACTTTAGTATTTATGTCTTTCATTTCTTTTTTGAGGAATATTGAAGAGCTGTTCTTTTTAGGGAGTAGAGTTATAAGATTTCACCTTTTTTATGTTTGTTCTTTCTAATTTCCAGTTTGATTTTACTGCCAGTATTAACTAAATTAAGATAACTGACAGTAATAGCACAAGCAGATAATCGGTACAAAATTTTCTTTAGATGTTTTCTTTAGTAAGAAATATCACAGAGATGGATTTAATTTTAAAAACATATTTAAAATGATCAAAGGACAGACTTTTTTAATCAGATGGAGTAAATCTAGTAGAAGTCATGGCTACAATTCCATTTGGTATCTTCAGAGAAAGGTAGAAGATTAAAAAAAAGTCTGATTTTTACTTAAAACTCTCATCATTCTTGAGTTTCTGTGGACACTCTGACTTTTTGTTGCTGCAGATTTGTGGGCTTCAAATCCATGATGTCTATCTCCTGATCCACCACATCCCAAAGGTGATCTGTTGGGGTGATGAGGTCTAGTGACTGTGGATGCCATTTCAATTCAATTCAATTCAATTCAATTCAATTCAATTCAATTTTATTTATATAGCCCAAAATCACAAATAATTTTGCCTCATTGGGCTTCATGCAGGTAATTTTACACAAAAAAAGTGCCTGTAGAAAATAGTAATGAAACATGAAAGAAAGATCACTAAAGACTAAACAGACTAAATAAACTGGTCATCCCTGCTCTTAGACCCTCCCTCTCAGTAAGGAAAAACTCCTAGAAAACCTGACTCAGGAAAAAAGAAGAAACCTTATGGATTCCCACATGAGGGAGAGATCCCATCCCAGGACGAACAGGCGATACCAGAACTGGTAAGGGAAAATTAGCTTCTAAAACTAAGTATTTGAATAGAGTTCATTCAGATTATGTTTCCTAAGGGCACCATATAAAGTACGAACAGGATGGGCCCAAGAACTGAGCCCTGAGGAACTCCGTAGCTAACTCGAGTACAATGAGAAGACTGTCCATTTACATTAACGAACTGGTATCTATCAGATAAATAGGATTCAAACCACTGGAGGGCAGATCCTCTGATCCCTATGTCATGCTCTAGTCTCTGGAGTAAGATGCTGTGGTCTATGGTATCAAAGGCTGCGCTGAGGTCTAACAGGACCAGAATAGAGATTAGTCCTTTATCTGAAGCCAATAACAAGTCATTAGTAACTCTAACCAGTGCAGTTTCAGTGCTATGGTGAGGTCTAAACCCTGACTGAAAATCTTCAAAGTGACTGTTGTCCTCTAGGTGGCGCTGTAGTTGCTTCACTACAACTCTTTCTAAAATTTTAGAAATAAATGGGAGATTAGATATTGGTCTATAGTTGGACAGAATGTCAGGATCCAGGCTGGGCTTTTTCAAAAGAGGTTTAACAACCGCATATTTAAAAGACTGAGGCACATAACCAGTTTCTAGAGAGGTATTTATTATGGTTAATATGGAGTCACTAATTAGGGGGAAGACTTCTTTAAAAAGTTTAGTGGGGATTGGGTCTAAGAGACAACTGGAAGTTTTAGAAGACATAATAACTGATGTTATTTCTGTTTGGTCCACAGCAGTGAAGCAGTCAAAGGTTACAGACGTTTCTATGGATGCCTTTGTTTCTACGACTTCAGCCTGCTTTGGGCTGATGGTGGGAATAGCCACATTTAGCTTGTGTCTAATATTTGAGATTTTACTATCAAAGAATTGAAGGAAATCTTCAGAGCTGATAGTAGCAGGAATATGTGGTTCAACCGAGCTGTGGCTGCTGGTCAGCCTGGCTATAGTAGTAAAGAGAAATCTTGGATTATTTGCATTTTCTGCCATTAAAGTTGAGTAGTATTGAGTTCTCGCTCTACGCAGGGATTTTTTATAACTTAAGAGGCTACATTTCCAAGCATTCAGAGAGTGCTCTGAGCCAGAGCGGCGCCATTTTCTTTCTAACTTGCGGGTTACTTGTTTTAGGGAACGTGTTTCAGCATTGAACCACGGTGCTGCCTTGTCTGTCTAACAAGCTTGAGTTTCAGAGGCAACAACATCCAGTGTTCCCCTGAGGGCTTGGCATCATTAACAAACTGATCATTTTCAGTGGGGGTTAAAGTGCTCTAAGAATATTCACTCAACATGTTACTGAACATTGGTTGAACTGCGAGTTTAAATTCAGACACGGAACGGTCAGATAATGTTCGTTTAAGCTCTTTCTTAGTTGTTGGAGCAGTAGCATTTTCTAATAAAAACTGAAAGGTAATTAAAAAATGATCTGAAAGTATGGGATTATGAGGAAGGACATTCATCTGACTAATCTCAACTTAAAACCAGGTCCAGAGTGTGCTTGTGACAGTGAGTAGGTTGATCTACGTTTTGTGTGAAACCAACATTTTCTAATAAAGCTGCAAATCCGTTTCCAAGACAATCACTGGAATCATCAATATGAATATTAAAATCCCCTGTTATTATAATTTTGTCAGAATCTAAAATAATATTTGATAAAAAGTCAGAAAACTCAGATAAAAATTCTGAGTACGGGCCGGGGGGGCGATAGATAATTATAAATAGAACTGCTTTTCCAGTTTTTCTATTTGGGTGATTTATAGACAGCACAATGTTTTCAAATGAGTTATAAATATGTTTAACTTTAGGGTTAAGAAGTGAGCATGATTCTGAAATAATTGCTAACCCTCCTCCTTTCCAAGAAATCCTGGATTTCTGATAGTTATTATAGCTGGGGGAGGTTGCTTCATTCAGCCGAACATAATCATCCTGTTGTAGCCAGGTTTCTGTTAGAGCTAGCATGTTAAGTTTATTATCATTAGTCAATTCATTGACTAACAGGGACTTTGAAGAAATTGATCTAATGTTTAGTAGCCCACATTTAATAACATCATTTTTATATCTATGACTCATTCCTTTCATTTGCCTTCCAGCACATAAGCTAACGCTAGAAGCTGCTGGGCTAGCCCTGTCTGGGGTTAGCAGCAGCGCTAAAGGCCGCTCAGGGGAGAGGTTTACACTGCTGCTTTCTCCTCGGGTCTCCTCTCTGAGTTGTCAGGCTGCATGGCTAAAGCCAGCAGAAATGTTTCTGGAAAGAAGAGCCGCTCCGTCCAAACTGGGATGAATTCCATCTCTCCGCTTTCCCCAGAACACGCTCCAGTTGTCCACAAAGCTAATGCCATTTTCTGGGCACCATTTAGCTAACCAGCGATTAAATGATGAAAAGCTGCTGTACATTTCATCACTGACTGTGTTTGGCAGAGGGCCAGAGAAAATGACTGTGTCTGACACAGATTTAGCCAGTTTACACACTGATTCGACGTTTAATTTTAGAATCTCTGATTGTCTTCGTTGGGCATCGTTGCCGCCGGGCGTGAATTACGACCCGACGGAACCTGGCCTTACTCTGGGCTAACATCCTGAGGTTTCCCTCAATGTCACCTACTCTAGCTCCCGGGTAACGCCCCATTCACACTGGACGCGAAAGCGCCGCGAAGCGGCGCGGAACGGAGTCCGCTTCCATTCGGCCCCTTGTTATCCCATGGCGTCGTTCACACAAGGCGCGGAGCGGAGCGGCCGGAGGGCCCGCGCGGTGCAGCGGATCGTTTCCGCGTCTGACCTATTTTGTGCGCGAGCCGCGAGCGTTTCCGCGTCAATTCTGGCCGGAAGTTGCTTCAAGATACATGAGAAAATCCGCGTTTCTTTTCAAAAATATAACCAGTTTTCACAATAAAATGCCGCGATTGACAAATGTGTGACCATGTTTTGTATCTAAAAAGGCGTAGACACCGATTTAAACATACAATCACATCACAAACGTGCGCGCGAGAGCACAGAGACACACAAAACAGACAGACACGCACACTTTTTTTTTCTTTTTTCACAGACACGTACACACGCAGATCAACGTGGATAAAACTCCGGTGCGGGGTGAGAAGTTTCGGAGTGATAAAAACGAAAACAGAGAGACAGAGAGCAGCTCATCTTAGCAGAAAACAGGGGGTAATATTATAAATACACAACCAAACACAGACAGACACGAGCGCGCACAGATCAACGCAGTGAGCCGACTCCGGAAGCCGTCGGCAGGGCTGCGGGATTTGGGGAGAGAAAAAAGAGATGCAGTGAGCTGCTCCTCTTAGCAGAAATATGGGTTAATAATTGTAGTTTATTAATTTACCCACACACCCAGACACCTGCGACGCGTGCGCACAGACACACACAAAACAGAGATGCACACGAGCGCACACAGATCAGTACAGTGGCCGACAGAGCGGCGGGCGGGGTTTGAGAGACCAGTTTTTTTTAGCAGTAACATGGGTTAATGTCTGTAGGCTATGAAATTATCAACCATGGTGGCAAAAACAAAAAAAAGCTCTACAGAAGCGCCTGTGGACCGCCGCGGAAAAATGCACGTCTGGTGTGAACAACAGAGCGGCGAGCGGAAGCGGCGCGGACTCCGCTCCGCTCCGCTTCGCGGCGCTTCCGCGTCCCAGTGTGACCCGCGCTAACATCTAACTGTAGATTCCCCTGAGCTTTACATGTCTACCTCCGAGGAGCCGATCACCAGGTTTTCGGTTCAGTTGGTGCGTCACTTAAGGGGAAAACCTGTTAGAC